>JAMKYM010000879.1:0-59389 GCA_026541065.1 Canavalia ensiformis | reverse complement strand
AAGTGTGTCGCGATCAAGTGCTTCATGCCTTCGCCGGACGCCCGTGCGCGCGCCCGAAACGATCATAACTTTAAATCGGGATGAATCTCGAGGCCGGGAGCGCGCATTGGAAAGCTTGTCCTGAGCCGCACGACGTCCCAACCGGGCTCGCCCGGTTGGGTCGACCTCGACCTCGAAACCCGTTCCGGGACCTATTTCGGAGGTTTGCGGCAACGCCAAGGATCGGAGCCGCCGGGTGAGGAAGCCGGCTCGACCGCGGTCCGGGCCCGTCTCGCCGCCGAAGGATTTTAGCCATCGAAACCATACGCGTGCGCGCCACCAAAAGAACAACCCGGCGACGCAAAAGGATGAGGTGCAACACGAGGACTTCCCGGGAGGTCACCCATCCCGTACTACTCTCGCCCGAAGCACGCTTAAGCTGCGGGTTCGATGGGATCCGGTGCATTAGTCTTTGGTATGATCGCTTTGTCAAGTGTGTCGCGATCAAGTGCTTCATGCCTTGCCGGGCGCCGTGCGCCAGCGATCATAACTCCTCCGTCGGGATGAATCTCGAGGCCCGGAGGCGCTGGAAAGCTTGTCCTGAGCCCGCCCGACGTCCCAGCCGGGCTCGCCGGTTGGGTCGACCTCGACCTCGAAACCCGTTCGGGACCTATTTCGGAGGTTTTGCGGCAACGCCAAGGATCGGAGCCGCCGGGTGAGGAAGCCGACCGGCCGCGGTCCCGGTCCCGTCTCGCCGCCGAGAGGATTTTAGCCATCGAAACCATACGCGTGCGCGCCACCAAAAGAACAACCGGCCCGCGCAAAAAGGATGAGGTGCAACACGAGGACTTCCCGGGAGGTCACCCGTCCCGATCTACTCTCGCCCAAGCACGCTTAGCTGCGGAGTTCGATGGGATCCGGTGCATTAGTCTTTGGTATGATCGCACCTGTCAAGTGTGTCGCGATCAAGTGCTTCATGCCTTCGGCCAGGGCCGCCGTGCGCGCTTCAAGCGATCATAACTTTCTGTCGGGATGAATCTCGAGGCCGGGAGCGCGGGAAAGCTTGTCCCCGAGCCCGCCGACGTCCCAACCGGGCTCGCCGGTTGAGGTCGACCTCGACCTCGAAACCCGTTCCGGGACCTATTTCGGAGGTTTTGCGGCAACGCCAGGATCGGAGCCGCCGGGTGAGGAAGCCGACTGCCGCGGTCCGGTCCGTCTCCGCCGCCGAGAAGGATTTGAGCCATCGAAACCATACGCGTGCGCGCCACCAAAAGAACAACCCGGCCCGACGCAAAAAGGATGAGGTGCAACACGAGGACTTCCCGGGAGGTCACCCATCCCAGATACTACTCTCGCCCAAGCACGCTTAGCTGCGGAGTTCGATGGGATCCGGTGCATTAGTCTTTGGTATGATCGCTTTTGTCAAGTGTGTCGCGATCAAGTGCTTCATGCCTTCGCCGGGCCGCCGTGCGCGCAACGATCATAACTTTACGTCCAGGGATGAATCTCGAGGCCGGAGGCGCCGGGAAAGCTTGTCCTGAGCCCGCCAGACGTCCCAACCAGGGCTCGCCGGTTGAGTCGACCTCGACCTCGAAACCGTTCGGGACCTATTTCGGAGGTTTTGCGGCAACGCCAAGGATCGGAGCCGCCGGGTGAGGAAACCGACCGGCCGCGGTCCGGTCCCGTCTCACCGTAGAAGGATTTTAGCCATCGAAACCATACGCGTGCGCGCCACCAAAAGAACAACCCGGCGACGCAAAAGGATGAGGTGCAACACGAGGACTTCCCGGGGAGGTCACCCATCCCGTACTACTCTCGCCCAAGCACGCTTAGCTGCGGAGTTCGATGGGATCCGGTGCATTAGTCTTTGGTATGATCGCACTTTGTCAAGTGTGTCGCGATCAAGTGCTTCATGCCTTCGCCGGGACGCCGTGCGCGCACAAACGATCATAACTTTCTGTCCGGGATGAATCTCGAGGCCCGGGAGGCGCCGTGGAAAGCTTGTCCCGAGCCGCCGACGTCCCAACCAGGGCTCGCCGGTTGAGGTCGACCTCGACCTCGAGAAACCGTTCCGGGACCTATTTCGGAGGTTTTGCGGCAACGCCAAGGATCGGAGCGCCGGGTGAGGAAACCGACCGGCCGCGGTCCGGTCCCGTCTCCGCGCCGAGAAGGATTTTAGCCATCGAAACCATACGCGTGCGCGCCACGAAAAGAACAACCCGGCGGCGCAAAAAAGGATGAGGTGCAACACGAGGACTTCCCGGAGGTCACCCATCCCAGTACTACTCTCGCCCAAGCACGCTTAAGCTGCGGAGTTCGATGGGATCCGGTGCATTAGTCTTTGGTATGATCGCTTTGTCAAGTGTGTCGCGATCAAGTGCTTCATGCCTTCGCCGGGCCGCCGTGCGCGCTTCAAACGATCATAACTTTACATCCGGGATGAATCTCGAGGCCGGGAGCGCGCGGGAAAGCTTGTCCCTGAGCCCGCCGACGTCCCAACCAGGCTCGCCGGTTGAGTCGACCTCGACCTCGAAACCCGTTCCGGGACCTATTTCGGAGGTTTGCGGCAACGCCAAGGATCGGAGCGCGGGTGAGAAGCCGACGGCCGCGGTCCCGGTCCCGTCTCACGCCGCCGAAGGATTTTAGCCATCGAAACCATACGCGTGCGCGCCACCAAAAGAACAACCGACGCAAAAGGATGAGGTGCAACACGAGGACTTCCCGGGAGGTCACCCCATCCCGTACTACTCTCGCCCAAGCACGCTTAAGCTGCGGAGTTCGATGGGATCCGGTGCATTAGTCTTTGGTATGATCGCACTTTGTCAAGTGTGTCGCGATCAAGTGCTTCATGCCTTCGCCGGGCGCCGTGCGCGCACTTCCAAACGATCATAACTTTCATCAGGGATGAATCTCGAGGCCCGGGAGCGCGGCTGAAAGCTTGTCCCTGAGCCCGCCGACGTCCCAACCAGGGCTCGCCGGTTGGTCGACCTCGACCTCGAAACCCGTTCCGGGACCTATTTCGGAGGTTTTGCGGCAACGCCAAGGATCGGAGCCGCCGGGTGAGGAAACCGACTGCCGCGGTCCCGGTCCGTCTCCGCCGCCGAGAAGGATTTTAGCCATCGAAACCATACGCGTGCGCGCCACCAAAAGAACAACCCGGACGCAAAAGGATGAGGTGCAACACGAGGACTTCCCGGGAGGTCACCCGTCCCGAGTACTACTCTCGCCCAAGCACGCTTAACTGCGGAGTTCGATGGGATCCGGTGCATTAGTCTTTGGTATGATCGCACCAAGTGTGTCGCGATCAAGTGCTTCATGCCTTCGCCGGGCCGCCGTGCGCGCTTCAAACGATCATAACTTTCTGTCGGGATGAATCTCGAGGCCGGGAGCGCCGCTGGAAAGCTTGTCCTGAGCCGCCGACGTCCCAACCAGGGCTCGCCGGTTGAGTCGACCTCGACCTCGAAACCCGTTCGGGACCTATTTCGGAGGTTTTGCGGCAACGCCAAGGATCGGAGCCGCCGGGTGAGGAAACCGACCGGCCGCGGTCCGGTCCGTCTCGCCGCCGAGAAGGATTTTAGCCATCGAAACCATACGCGTGCGCGCCACCAAAAGAACAACCCGACTGACGCAAAAAGGATGAGGTGCAACACGAGGACTTCCCAGGAGGTCACCCATCCCAGTACTACTCTCGCCCAAGCACGCTTAACTGCGGAGTTCTGATGGGATCCGGTGCATTAGTGCTGGTATGATCGCACCTGTCAAGTGTGTCGCGATCAAGTGCTTCATGCCTTCGCCGGGCCGCCGTGCGCGCTTCAAACGATCATAACTTTCTGTCCGGGATGAATCTCGAGGCCCGGGAGGCGCCGCTGGAAAGCTTGTCCTGAGCCCGCCGACGTCCCAACCAGGGCTCGCCCGGTTGAGGTCGACCTCGACCTCAGAAACCCGTTCCGGGACCTATTTCGGAGGTTTTGCGGCAACGCCAAGGATCGGAGCCGCCGGGTGAGGAAGCCGACCGGCGCGGTCCGGTCCCGTCTCCGCCGCCGAGAAGGATTTTAGCCATCGAAACCATACGCGTGCGCGCCACCAAAAGAACAACCCGGCGGCGCAAAAAGGATGAGGTGCAACACGAGGACTTCCCGGGAGGTCACCCATCCCGTCTTACTCTCGCCCAAGCACGCTTAAGCTGCGGAGTTCGATGGGATCCGGTGCATTAGTCTTGGTATGATCGCACCTTCAAGTGTGTCGCGATCAAGTGCTTCATGCCTTCGCCGGGCCGCCGTGCGCGCTTCAACGATCATAACTTTCTGTCGGGATGAATCTCGAGGCCGGGAGCGCGGCTGAAAGCTTGTCCACCGAGCCCCCGACGTCCCAACCGGGCTCGCCGGTTGAGTCGACCTCGACCTCGAAACCCGTTCCGGGACCTATTTCGGAGGTTTTGCGGCAACGCCAGGATCGGAACCGCCGGGTGAGGAAACCGACCGGCCGCGGTCCGGTCCGTCTCCGCACTTGTAGAAGGATTTGAGCCATCGAAACCATACGCGTGCGCGCCACCAAAAGAACAACCCGGCGACGCAAAAGGATGAGGTGCAACACGAGGACTTCCCGGGAGGTCACCCATCCCATACTACTCTCGCCCAAGCACGCTTAGCTGCGGAGTTCGATGGGATCCGGTGCATTAGTCTTTGGTATGATCGCTTTGTCAAGTGTGTCGCGATCAAGTGCTTCATGCCTTCGCCGGGCCGCCGTGCGCGCTTCAAACGATCATAACTTTCTGTCGGGATGAATCTCGAGGCCGGGAGCGCCGCTGGAAAGCTTGTCCCCGAGCCGCCGACGTCCCAACCGGGGCTCGCCGGTTGAGTCGACCTCGACCTCGAAACCCGTTCGGGACCTATTTCGGAGGTTTGCGGCAACGCCAAGGATCGGAGCCGCCGGGTGAGGAAACCGACCGGCCGCGGTCCGGTCCGTCTCCCGCCCCGAGAAGGATTTTAGCCATCGAAACCATACGCGTGCGCGCCACCAAAAGAACAACCCGGCGACGCAAAAGGATGAGGTGCAACACGAGGACTTCCCGGGAGGTCACCCATCCCAGTACTACTCTCGCCCAAGCACGCTTAAGCTGCGGAGTTCGATGGGATCCGGTGCATTAGTGCTTTGGTATGATCGCACTGTCAAGTGTGTCGCGATCAAGTGCTTCATGCCTTCGCCGGGCCGCCGTGCGCGCTTCAAACGATCATAACTTTACGTCGGGATGAATCTCGAGGCCGGGAGGCGCCGGCTGGAAAGCTTGTCTGAGCCCGCCGACGTCCCAACCAGGGCTCGCCGGTTGAGTCGACCTCGACCTCGAAACCCGTTCCGGGACCTATTTCGGAGGTTTTGCGGCAACGCCAAGGATCGGAGCCGCCGGGTGAGGAAACCGACCGGCCGCGGTCCGGTCCCGTCTCGCCGCCGAGAAGGATTTTAGCCATCGAAACCATACGCGTGCGCGCCACCAAAAGAACAACCCGGCGCGCAAAAGGATGAGGTGCAACACGAGGACTTCCCGGGAGGTCACCCATCCCGATACTACTCTCGCCCAAGCACGCTTAAGCTGCGGAGTTCGATGGGATCCGGTGCATTAGTCTTTGGTATGATCGCACTGTCAAGTGTGTCGCGATCAAGTGCTTCATGCCTTCGCCGGGCCGCCGTGCGCGCTTCAAACGATCATAACTTTCTGTCGGGATGAATCTCGAGGCCGGGAGCGCCGGCTGGAAAGCTTGTCCCCAGAGCCCGCCGACGTCCCAACCAGGGCTCGCCGGTTGAGTCGACCTCGACCTCGAAACCGTTCCGGGACCTATTTCGGAGGTTTTGCGGCAACGCCAAGGATCGGAGCCGCCGGGTGAGGAAACCGACCGGCCGCGGTCCCGGTCCGTCTCCGCCGCCGAGAAGGATTTTAGCCATCGAAACCATACGCGTGCGCGCCACCAAAAGAACAACCCGACTGACGCAAAAAGGATGAGGTGCAACACGAGGACTTCCCGGGAGGTCACCATCCCGTACTACTCTCGCCCAAGCACGCTTAAGCTGCGGAGTTCGATGGGATCCGGTGCATTAGTGCTTGGTATGATCGCACTTTGTCAAGTGTGTCGCGATCAAGTGCTTCATGCCTTCGCCGGGCGCCGTGCGCGCTTCAAACGATCATAACTTTACGTCAGGGATGAATCTCGAGGCCGGGAGGCGCCGGGAAAGCTTGTCTGAGCCGCCGACGTCCCAGCCGGGGCTCGCCGGTTGAGGTCGACCTCGACCTCGAAACCCGTTCCGGGACCTATTTCGGAGGTTTTGCGGCAACGCCAAGGATCGGAGCCGCCGGGTGAGGAAACCGACCGGCCGCGGTCCGGTCCGTCTCCGCCGCCGAGAAGGATTTTAGCCATCGAAACCATACGCGTGCGCGCCACCAAAAGAACAACCCGGCGACGCAAAAGGATGAGGTGCAACACGAGGACTTCCCGGGAGGTCACCCATCCCGTACTACTCTCGCCCAAGCACGCTTAAGCTGCGGAGTTCGATGGGATCGGTGCATTAGTCTTGGTATGATCGCACATCAAGTGTGTCGCGATCAAGTGCTTCATGCCTTCGCCGGGCCGCCGTGCGCGCTTCAAACGATCATAACTTTCTGTCGGGATGAATCTCGAGGCCGGGAGCGCGCCCCAGAAAGCTTGTCTGAGCCGCCGACGTCCCAACCAGGGCTCGCCCGGTTGAGGTCGACCTCGACCTCAGAAACCCGTTCCGGGACCTATTTCGGAGGTTTTGCGGCAACGCCAAGGATCGGAGCCGCCGGGTGAGGAAACCGACCGGCCGCGGTCCCGGTCCCGTCTCCGCCGCCGAGAAGGATTTTAGCCATCGAAACCATACGCGTGCGCGCCACCAAAAGAACAACCCGACTGACGCAAAAAGGATGAGGTGCAACACGAGGACTTCCCAGGAGGTCACCCATCCCAGTACTACTCTCGCCCAAGCACGCTTAACTGCGGAGTTCTGATGGGATCCGGTGCATTAGTGCTGGTATGATCGCACCTGTCAAGTGTGTCGCGATCAAGTGCTTCATGCCTTCGCCGGGCCGCCGTGCGCGCTTCAAACGATCATAACTTTCTGTCCGGGATGAATCTCGAGGCCCGGGAGGCGCCGCTGGAAAGCTTGTCCTGAGCCGCCGACGTCCCAACCAGGGCTCGCCCGGTTGAGGTCGACCTCGACCTCAGAAACCCGTTCCGGGACCTATTTCGGAGGTTTTGCGGCAACGCCAAGGATCGGAGCCGCCGGGTGAGGAAACCGACCGGCCGCGGTCCCGGTCCCGTCTCCGCCGCCGAGAAGGATTTTAGCCATCGAAACCATACGCGTGCGCGCCACCAAAAGAACAACCCGACTGACGCAAAAAGGATGAGGTGCAACACGAGGACTTCCCAGGAGGTCACCCATCCCAGTACTACTCTCGCCCAAGCACGCTTAACTGCGGAGTTCTGATGGGATCCGGTGCATTAGTCTGGTATGATCGCTTTGTCAAGTGTGTCGCGATCAAGTGCTTCATGCCTTCGCCGGGCCGCCGTGCGCGCTTCAAACGATCATAACTTTCTGTCGGGATGAATCTCGAGGCCGGGAGCGCCGCCGGAAAGCTTGTCCCCAGAGCCCGCCGACGTCCCAACCGGGCTCGCCGGTTGAGGTCGACCTCGACCTCAGAAACCCGTTCCGGGACCTATTTCGGAGGTTTTGCGGCAACGCCAAGGATCGGAGCCGCCGGGTGAGGAAACCGACCGGCCGCGGTCCGGTCCGTCTCCGCCGCCGAGAAGGATTTTAGCCATCGAAACCATACGCGTGCGCGCCACCAAAAGAACAACCCGGCGACGCAAAAGGATGAGGTGCAACACGAGGACTTCCCGGAGGTCACCCATCCCGATCTACTCTCGCCCAAGCACGCTTAAGCTGCGGAGTTCGATGGGATCCGGTGCATTAGTCTTTGGTATGATCGCTTTGTCAAGTGTGTCGCGATCAAGTGCTTCATGCCTTCGCCGGGACGCCGTGCGCGCTTCAACGATCATAACTTTACTCCGGGATGAATCTCGAGGCCGGGAGGCGCCGGCTGAAAGCTTGTCCCCGAGCCCGCCGACGTCCCAACCGGGGCTCGCCCGGTTGAGGTCGACCTCGACCTCAGAAACCCGTTCCGGGACCTATTTCGGAGGTTTTGCGGCAACGCCAAGGATCGGAGCCGCCGGGTGAGGAAACCGACCTGCCGCGGTCCCGGGCCCGTCTCCGCCGCCGAGAAGGATTTGAGCCATCGAAACCATACGCGTGCGCGCCACCAAAAGAACAACCCGACTGACGCAAAAAGGATGAGGTGCAACACGAGGACTTCCCAGGAGGTCACCCATCCCAGTACTACTCTCGCCCAAGCACGCTTAACTGCGGAGTTCTGATGGGATCCGGTGCATTAGTGCTGGTATGATCGCACCTGTCAAGTGTGTCGCGATCAAGTGCTTCATGCCTTCGCCGGGCCGCCGTGCGCGCTTCGAACGATCATAACTTTCTGTCCGGGATGAATCTCGAGGCCCGGGAGGCGCCGCTGGAAAGCTTGTCCTGAGCCCGCCGACGTCCCAACCAGGGCTCGCCCGGTTGAGGTCGACCTCGACCTCAGAAACCCGTTCCGGGACCTATTTCGGAGGTTTTGCGGCAACGCCAAGGATCGGAGCCGCCGGGTGAGGAAACCGACCGCCGCGGTCCGGTCCGTCTCACCGCCGAGAAAGGATTTTAGCCATCGAAACCATACGCGTGCGCGCCACCAAAAGAACAACCCGGCCGACGCAAAAGGATGAGGTGCAACACGAGGACTTCCCGGGAGGTCACCCATCCCGTACTACTCTCGCCCAAGCACGCTTAAGCTGCGGAGTTCGATGGGATCCGGTGCATTAGTGCTTTGGTATGATCGCACACCCAAGTGTGTCGCGATCAAGTGCTTCATGCCTTCGCCGGGCCGCCGTGCGCGCTTCAAACGATCATAACTTTCTGTCCGGATGAATCTCGAGGCCGGGAGGCGCATTGGAAAGCTTGTCCCCGAGCCCGCCGACGTCCCAACCAGGGCTCGCCGGTTGAGGTCGACCTCGACCTCGAAACCCGTTCCGGGACCTATTTCGGAGGTTTTGCGGCAACGCCAAGGATCGGAGCCGCCGGGTGAGAAAACCGACCGGCCGCGGTCCCGGTCCGTCTCCGCCGCCGAAAGGATTTTAGCCATCGAAACCATACGCGTGCGCGCCACCAAAAGAACAACCGGCGCAAAAGGATGAGGTGCAACACGAGGACTTCCCGGGAGGTCACCCATCCCATCTACTACTCTCGCCCAAGCACGCTTAAGCTGCGGAGTTCGATGGGATCCGGTGCATTAGTCTTTGGTATGATCGCACCTTTGTCAAGTGTGTCGCGATCAAGTGCTTCATGCCTTCGCCGGGCCGCCGTGCGCGCTTCAAACGATCATAACTTTCTGTCCGGGATGAATCTCGAGGCCCGGGAGGCGCCGCTGGAAAGCTTGTCCTGAGCCCGCCGACGTCCCAACCAGGGCTCGCCGTCGACCTCGACCTCAGAAACCCGTTCCGGGACCTATTTCGGAGGTTTTGCGGCAACGCCAAGGATCGGAGCCGCCGGGTGAGGAAACCGACCGGCCGCGGTCCGGTCCGTCTCCGCCGCCGAGGGATTTTAGCCATCGAAACCATACGCGTGCGCGCCACCAAAAGAACAACCCGGCGACGCAAAAAGGATGAGGTGCAACACGAGGACTTCCCGGGAGGTCACCCATCCCGATACTACTCTCGCCCAAGCACGCTTAAGCTGCGGAGTTCGATGGGATCCGGTGCATTAGTCTTTGGTATGATCGCTTTGTCAAGTGTGTCGCGATCAAGTGCTTCATGCCTTCGCCGGGCCGCCGTGCGCGCTTTCAAACGATCATAACTTTACATCGGGATGAATCTCGAGGCCGGGAGCGCCGGCTGGAAAGCTTGTCCCGAGCCCGCCGACGTCCCAACCGGGGCTCGCCGGTTGAGGTCGACCTCGACCTCGAAACCCGTTCCGGGACCTATTTCGGAGGTTTTGCGGCAACGCCAAGGATCGGAGCCGCCGGGTGAGGAAACCGACCGCCGCGGTCCGGTCCCGTCTCCGCCGCCGAAAGGATTTTAGCCATCGAAACCATACGCGTGCGCGCCACCAAAAGAACAACCCGGCGACGCAAAAGGATGAGGTGCAACACGAGGACTTCCCAGGAGGTCACCCATCCCAGTACTACTCTCGCCCAAGCACGCTTAACTGCGGAGTTCTGATGGGATCCGGTGCATTAGTGCTGGTATGATCGCACCTGTCAAGTGTGTCGCGATCAAGTGCTTCATGCCTTCGCCGGGCCGCCGTGCGCGCTTCAAACGATCATAACTTTCTGTCGGGATGAATCTCGAGGCCGGGAGCGCCGTGGAAAGCTTGTCCCCGAGCCGCCGACGTCCCAACCAGGGCTCGCCGGTTGAGTCGACCTCGACCTCGAAACCCGTTCCGGGACCTATTTCGGAGGTTTTGCGGCAACGCCAAGGATCGGAGCCGCCGGGTGAGGAAACCGACCGGCCGCGGTCCCGGGCCCGTCTCCGCCGCCGAGAAGGATTTTAGCCATCGAAACCATACGCGTGCGCGCCACCAAAAGAACAACCCGACTGACGCAAAAAGGATGAGGTGCAACACGAGGACTTCCCAGGAGGTCACCCATCCCAGTACTACTCTCGCCCAAGCACGCTTAACTGCGGAGTTCTGATGGGATCCGGTGCATTAGTGCTGGTATGATCGCTTTGTCAAGTGTGTCGCGATCAAGTGCTTCATGCCTTCGCCGGGCCGCCGTGCGCGCTTCAAACGATCATAACTTTCATCGGGATGAATCTCGAGGCCGGGAGGCGCATGGAAAGCTTGTCCTGAGCCCGCCGACGTCCCAACCAGGGCTCGCCCGGTTGAGGTCGACCTCGACCTCAGAAACCCGTTCCGGGACCTATTTCGGAGGTTTTGCGGCAACGCCAAGGATCGGAGCCGCCGGGTGAGGAAACCGACCGGCCGCGGTCCGGTCCGTCTCCGCCGCCGAGAAGGATTTTAGCCATCGAAACCATACGCGTGCGCGCCACCAAAAGAACAACCCGGCGACGCAAAAGGATGAGGTGCAACACGAGGACTTCCCGGAGGTCACCCATCCCGTACTACTCTCGCCCAAGCACGCTTAAGCTGCGGAGTTCGATGGGATCCGGTGCATTAGTCTTTGGTATGATCGCTTTGTCAAGTGTGTCGCGATCAAGTGCTTCATGCCTTCGCCGGGCCGCCGTGCGCGCTTCAAACGATCATAACTTTCTGTCGGGATGAATCTCGAGGCCGGGAGCGCGCCTGAAAGCTTGTCCTGAGCCCGCCGACGTCCCAACCGGGGCTCGCCGGTTGAGGTCGACCTCGACCTCGAAACCCGTTCCGGGACCTATTTCGGAGGTTTTGCGGCAACGCCAAGGATCGGAGCCGCCGGGTGAGGAAACCGACCGGCGCGGTCCGGTCCCCGTCTCCGCCGCCGAGAAGGATTTTAGCCATCGAAACCATACGCGTGCGCGCCACCAAAAGAACAACCCGGCGACGCAAAAAGGATGAGGTGCAACACGAGGACTTCCCGGGAGGTCACCCATCCCGGTACTACTCTCGCCCAAGCACGCTTAAGCTGCGGAGTTCGATGGGATCCGGTGCATTAGTCTTTGGTATGATCGCACTGTCAAGTGTGTCGCGATCAAGTGCTTCATGCCTTCGCCGGGCCGCCGTGCGCGCTTCAAACGATCATAACTTTCTGTCCGGGATGAATCTCGAGGCCGGGAGCGCCGGCCCAGGCTTGTCCCCGAGCCCGCCGACGTCCCAACCAGGGCTCGCCCGGTTGAGGTCGACCTCGACCTCAGAAACCCGTTCCGGGACCTATTTCGGAGGTTTTGCGGCAACGCCAAGGATCGGAGCCGCCGGGTGAGGAAACCGACCGACGCGGTCCGGTCCCGTCTCCGCCGCCGAGAAGGATTTTAGCCATCGAAACCATACGCGTGCGCGCCACCAAAAGAACAACCCGGCGACGCAAAAAGGATGATGGGTGCAACACGAGGACTTCCCGGGAGGTCACCCATCCCGATACTACTCTCGCCCAAGCACGCTTAAGCTGCGGAGTTCGATGGGATCCGGTGCATTAGTCTTTGGTATGATCGCACCTGTCAAGTGTGTCGCGATCAAGTGCTTCATGCCTTCGCCGGGCCGCCGTGCGCGCTTCAAACGATCATAACTTTCTGTCCGGGATGAATCTCGAGGCCCGGGAGGCGCCGCTGGAAAGCTTGTCCTGAGCCCGCCGACGTCCCAACCAGGGCTCGCCCGGTTGAGGTCGACCTCGACCTCAGAAACCCGTTCCGGGACCTATTTCGGAGGTTTTGCGGCAACGCCAAGGATCGGAGCCGCCGGGTGAGGAAACCGACCGGCCGCGGTCCCGGTCCCGTCTCCGCCGCCGAGAAGGATTTTAGCCATCGAAACCATACGCGTGCGCGCCACCAAAAGAACAACCCGACTGACGCAAAAAGGATGAGGTGCAACACGAGGACTTCCCAGGAGGTCACCCATCCCAGTACTACTCTCGCCCAAGCACGCTTAACTGCGGAGTTCTGATGGGATCCGGTGCATTAGTGCTGGTATGATCGCACCTGTCAAGTGTGTCGCGATCAAGTGCTTCATGCCTTCGCCGGGCCGCCGTGCGCGCTTCAAACGATCATAACTTTCTGTCCGGGATGAATCTCGAGGCCGGGAGCGCCGGCTGAAAAGCTTGTCCTGAGCCCGCCGACGTCCCAACCAGGGCTCGCCCGGTTGAGGTCGACCTCGACCTCAGAAACCCGTTCCGGGACCTATTTCGGAGGTTTTGCGGCAACGCCAAGGATCGGAGCCGCCGGGTGAGGAAACCGACCGGCCGCGGTCCCGTCTCCGCCGCCGAGAAGGATTTTAGCCATCGAAACCATACGCGTGCGCGCCACCAAAAGAACAACCGGCGCGCAAAAGGATGAGGTGCAACACGAGGACTTCCCGGGAGGTCACCCATCCCGGTACTACTCTCGCCCAAGCACGCTTAAGCTGCGGAGTTCGATGGGATCCGGTGCATTAGTCTTTGGTATGATCGCACACATCAAGTGTGTCGCGATCAAGTGCTTCATGCCTTCGCCGGGCCGCCGTGCGCGCTTCAAACGATCATAACTTTCTGTCCGGGATGAATCTCGAGGCCCGGGAGGCGCCGCTGGAAAGCTTGTCCTGAGCCCGCCGACGTCCCAACCAGGGCTCGCCCGGTTGAGGTCGACCTCGACCTCAGAAACCCGTTCCGGGACCTATTTCGGAGGTTTTGCGGCAACGCCAAGGATCGGAGCCGCCGGGTGAGGAAACCGACCGGCCGCGGTCCCGTCTCCGCCGCCGAGAAGGATTTTAGCCATCGAAACCATACGCGTGCGCGCCACCAAAAGAACAACCCGACTGACGCAAAAAGGATGAGGTGCAACACGAGGACTTCCCAGGAGGTCACCCATCCCAGTACTACTCTCGCCCAAGCACGCTTAACTGCGGAGTTCTGATGGGATCCGGTGCATTAGTGCTGGTATGATCGCACCTGTCAAGTGTGTCGCGATCAAGTGCTTCATGCCTTCGCCGGGCCGCCGTGCGCGCTTCAAACGATCATAACTTTCTGTCCGGGATGAATCTCGAGGCCCGGGAGGCGCCGCTGGAAAGCTTGTCCTGAGCCCGCCGACGTCCCAACCGGGGCTCGCCGGTTGAGGTCGACCTCGACCTCAGAAACCCGTTCCGGGACCTATTTCGGAGGTTTTGCGGCAACGCCAAGGATCGGAGCCGCCGGGTGAGGAAACCGACCGGCCGCGGTCCCGGTCCCGTCTCCGCCGCCGAGAAGGATTTTAGCCATCGAAACCATACGCGTGCGCGCCACCAAAAGAACAACCCGACTGACGCAAAAAGGATGAGGTGCAACACGAGGACTTCCCAGGAGGTCACCCATCCCAGTACTACTCTCGCCCAAGCACGCTTAACTGCGGAGTTCTGATGGGATCCGGTGCATTAGTGCTGGTATGATCGCACCTGTCAAGTGTGTCGCGATCAAGTGCTTCATGCCTTCGCCGGGCCGCCGTGCGCGCTTCAAACGATCATAACTTTCTGTCCGGGATGAATCTCGAGGCCCGGGAGGCGCCGCTGGAAAGCTTGTCCTGAGCCCGCCGACGTCCCAACCAGGGCTCGCCCGGTTGAGGTCGACCTCGACCTCAGAAACCCGTTCCGGGACCTATTTCGGAGGTTTTGCGGCAACGCCAAGGATCGGAGCCGCCGGGTGAGGAAACCGACCGGCCGCGGTCCCGGTCCCGTCTCCGCCGCCGAGAAGGATTTTAGCCATCGAAACCATACGCGTGCGCGCCACCAAAAGAACAACCCGACTGACGCAAAAAGGATGAGGTGCAACACGAGGACTTCCCAGGAGGTCACCCATCCCAGTACTACTCTCGCCCAAGCACGCTTAACTGCGGAGTTCTGATGGGATCCGGTGCATTAGTGCTGGTATGATCGCACCTGTCAAGTGTGTCGCGATCAAGTGCTTCATGCCTTCGCCGGGCCGCCGTGCGCGCTCTTCAAACGATCATAACTTTCTGTCCGGGATGAATCTCGAGGCCGGGAGGCGCCGGCCCAGGAAAGCTTGTCTGAGCCGCCGACGTCCCAACCAGGGCTCGCCCGGTTGAGGTCGACCTCGACCTCAGAAACCCGTTCCGGGACCTATTTCGGAGGTTTTGCGGCAACGCCAAGGATCGGAGCCGCCGGGTGAGGAAACCGACCGGCCGCGGTCCCGGTCCCGTCTCCGCCGCCGAGAAGGATTTTAGCCATCGAAACCATACGCGTGCGCGCCACCAAAAGAACAACCGGCGACGCAAAAGGATGAGGTGCAACACGAGGACTTCCCGGGAGGTCACCCATCCCGTACTACTCTCGCCCAAGCACGCTTAAGCTGCGGAGTTCGATGGGATCCGGTGCATTAGTCTTTGGTATGATCGCACTTTGTCAAGTGTGTCGCGATCAAGTGCTTCATGCCTTCGCCGGGCCGCCGTGCGCGCTTCAAACGATCATAACTTTACTGTCCGGGATGAATCTCGAGGCCCGGGAGGCGCCGCTGGAAAGCTTGTCCCCGAGCCCGCCGACGTCCCAACCGGGGCTCGCCGGTTGAGGTCGACCTCGACCTCAGAAACCCGTTCCGGGACCTATTTCGGAGGTTTTGCGGCAACGCCAAGGATCGGAGCCGCCGGGTGAGGAAACCGACCGGCCGCGGTCCGGTCCGTCTCCCCCGCCGAGAAGGATTTTAGCCATCGAAACCATACGCGTGCGCGCCACCAAAAGAACAACCCGCCTGACGCAAAAAGGATGAGGTGCAACACGAGGACTTCCCAGGAGGTCACCCATCCCAGTACTACTCTCGCCCAAGCACGCTTAACTGCGGAGTTCTGATGGGATCCGGTGCATTAGTGCTGGTATGATCGCACCTGTCAAGTGTGTCGCGATCAAGTGCTTCATGCCTTCGCCGGGCCGCCGTGCGCGCTTCAAACGATCATAACTTTAAATGTCCGGGATGAATCTCGAGGCCGGGAGGCGCCGGCTGGAAAGCTTGTCCTGAGCCGCCGACGTCCCAACCAGGGCTCGCCGGTTGAGGTCGACCTCGACCTCAGAAACCCGTTCCGGGACCTATTTCGGAGGTTTTGCGGCAACGCCAAGGATCGGAGCCGCCGGGTGAGGAAACCGACCGGCCGCGGTCCCGGTCCCGTCTCCGCCGCCGAGAAGGATTTTAGCCATCGAAACCATACGCGTGCGCGCCACCAAAAGAACAACCCGACTGACGCAAAAAGGATGAGGTGCAACACGAGGACTTCCCAGGAGGTCACCCATCCCAGTACTACTCTCGCCCAAGCACGCTTAACTGCGGAGTTCTGATGGGATCCGGTGCATTAGTGCTGGTATGATCGCACCTGTCAAGTGTGTCGCGATCAAGTGCTTCATGCCTTCGCCGGGCCGCCGTGCGCGCTTCAAACGATCATAACTTTCATCGGGATGAATCTCGAGGCCCGGGAGGCGCCGCTGGAAAGCTTGTCCTGAGCCCGCCGACGTCCCAACCAGGGCTCGCCCGGTTGAGGTCGACCTCGACCTCAGAAACCCGTTCCGGGACCTATTTCGGAGGTTTTGCGGCAACGCCAAGGATCGGAGCCGCCGGGTGAGGAAACCGACCGGCCGCGGTCCCGGTCCCGTCTCCGCCGCCGAGAAGGATTTTAGCCATCGAAACCATACGCGTGCGCGCCACCAAAAGAACAACCCGACTGACGCAAAAAGGATGAGGTGCAACACGAGGACTTCCCAGGAGGTCACCCATCCCAGTACTACTCTCGCCCAAGCACGCTTAACTGCGGAGTTCTGATGGGATCCGGTGCATTAGTGCTGGTATGATCGCACCTGTCAAGTGTGTCGCGATCAAGTGCTTCATGCCTTCGCCGGGCCGCCGTGCGCGCTTCAAACGATCATAACTTTCTGTCCGGGATGAATCTCGAGGCCCGGGAGGCGCCGTTGGAAAGCTTGTCCTGAGCCCGCCGACGTCCCAACCAGGGCTCGCCCGGTTGAGGTCGACCTCGACCTCAGAAACCCGTTCCGGGACCTATTTCGGAGGTTTTGCGGCAACGCCAAGGATCGGAGCCGCCGGGTGAGGAAACCGACCTGCCGCGGTCCGGGCCGTCTCCGCCGCCGAGAAGGATTTGAGCCATCGAAACCATACGCGTGCGCGCCACCAAAAGAACAACCCGACTGACGCAAAAAGGATGAGGTGCAACACGAGGACTTCCCAGGAGGTCACCCATCCCAGTACTACTCTCGCCCAAGCACGCTTAACTGCGGAGTTCTGATGGGATCCGGTGCATTAGTGCTGGTATGATCGCATCTGTCAAGTGTGTCGCGATCAAGTGCTTCATGCCTTCGCCGGGCCGCCGTGCGCGCTTCAACGATCATAACTTTCTGTCGGGATGAATCTCGAGGCCGGGAGGCGCCGCTGGAAAGCTTGTCCCCGAGCCGCCGACGTCCCAACCAGGGCTCGCCGGTTGGGTCGACCTCGACCTCGAAACCCGTTCCGGGACCTATTTCGGAGGTTTTGCGGCAACGCCAAGGATCGGAGCCGCCGGGTGAGGAAACCGACCGCCGCGGTCCCGGTCCGTCTCCGCCGCCGAGAAGGATTTGAGCCATCGAAACCATACGCGTGCGCGCCACCAAAAGAACAACCCGGCGACGCAAAAGGATGAGGTGCAACACGAGGACTTCCCGGGAGGTCACCCATCCCGATACTACTCTCGCCCAAGCACGCTTAAGCTGCGGAGTTCGATGGGATCCGGTGCATTAGTCTTTGGTATGATCGCACTTTGTCAAGTGTGTCGCGATCAAGTGCTTCATGCCTTCGCCGGGCCGCCGTGCGCGCTTCAAACGATCATAACTTTCTGTCGGGATGAATCTCGAGGCCGGGAGGCGCCGGCTGAAAGCTTGTCCCGAGCCCGCCGACGTCCCAACCAGGGCTCGCCCGGTTGAGTCGACCTCGACCTCGAAACCCGTTCCGGGACCTATTTCGGAGGTTTTGCGGCAACGCCAAGGATCGGAGCCGCCGGGTGAGGAAACCGACCGGCCGCGGTCCGGTCCCGTCTCCGCCGCCGAGAAGGATTTTAGCCATCGAAACCATACGCGTGCGCGCCACCAAAAGAACAACCGGCCGACGCAAAAAGGATGAGGTGCAACACGAGGACTTCCCGGGAGGTCACCCATCCCGATCTACTCTCGCCCAAGCACGCTTAAGCTGCGGAGTTCGATGGGATCCGGTGCATTAGTCTTTGGTATGATCGCACTTTGTCAAGTGTGTCGCGATCAAGTGCTTCATGCCTTCGCCGGGCCGCCGTGCGCGCTTCAAACGATCATAACTTTACTGTCGGGATGAATCTCGAGGCCGGGAGCGCCGGCCAAAGCTTGTCCCGAGCCGCCGACGTCCCAACCGGGCTCGCCGGTTGAGGTCGACCTCGACCTCGAAACCCGTTCCGGGACCTATTTCGGAGGTTTTGCGGCAACGCCAAGGATCGGAGCCGCCGGGTGAGGAAACCGACCGACGCGGTCCGGTCCGTCTCCGCCGCCGAGAAGGATTTTAGCCATCGAAACCATACGCGTGCGCGCCACCAAAAGAACAACCGGCGACGCAAAAAGGATGAGGTGCAACACGAGGACTTCCCGGGAGGTCACCCATCCCGTACTACTCTCGCCCAAGCACGCTTAAGCTGCGGAGTTCGATGGGATCCGGTGCATTAGTCTTTGGTATGATCGCACTTTGTCAAGTGTGTCGCGATCAAGTGCTTCATGCCTTCGCCGGGCCGCCGTGCGCGCTTCAAACGATCATAACTTTCTGTCGGGATGAATCTCGAGGCCGGGAGCGCCGTGGAAAGCTTGTCCTGAGCCGCCGACGTCCCAACCAGGGCTCGCCCGGTTGAGGTCGACCTCGACCTCAGAAACCCGTTCCGGGACCTATTTCGGAGGTTTTGCGGCAACGCCAAGGATCGGAGCCGCCGGGTGAGGAAACCGACCGGCCGCGGTCCCGGTCCCGTCTCCGCCGCCGAGAAGGATTTTAGCCATCGAAACCATACGCGTGCGCGCCACCAAAAGAACAACCCGACTGACGCAAAAAGGATGAGGTGCAACACGAGGACTTCCCAGGAGGTCACCCATCCCAGTACTACTCTCGCCCAAGCACGCTTAACTGCGGAGTTCTGATGGGATCCGGTGCATTAGTGCTGGTATGATCGCACCTGTCAAGTGTGTCGCGATCAAGTGCTTCATGCCTTCGCCGGGCCGCCGTGCGCGCTTCAAACGATCATAACTTTCTGTCCGGGATGAATCTCGAGGCCGGGAGGCGCGCCCCAAAGCTTGTCTGAGCCCGCCGACGTCCCAACCAGGGCTCGCCGGTTGAGTCGACCTCGACCTCGAAACCCGTTCCGGGACCTATTTCGGAGGTTTTGCGGCAACGCCAAGGATCGGAGCCGCCGGGTGAGGAAGCCGACCGCGCGTCCCGGTCCCGTCTCCGCCGCCGAGAAGGATTTGAGCCATCGAAACCATACGCGTGCGCGCCACCAAAAGAACAACCCGCCTGACGCAAAAAGGATGAGGTGCAACACGAGGACTTCCCAGGAGGTCACCCATCCCAGTACTACTCTCGCCCAAGCACGCTTAACTGCGGAGTTCTGATGGGATCCGGTGCATTAGTCTTTGGTATGATCGCACACATCAAGTGTGTCGCGATCAAGTGCTTCATGCCTTCGCCGGGCGCCGTGCGCGCTTCAAACGATCATAACTTTACTGTCCGGGATGAATCTCGAGGCCCGGGAGGCGCCGCTGGAAAGCTCGTCCTGAGCCCGCCGACGTCCCAACCAGGGCTCGCCCGGTTGAGGTCGACCTCGACCTCAGAAACCCGTTCCGGGACCTATTTCGGAGGTTTTGCGGCAACGCCAAGGATCGGAGCCGCCGGGTGAGGAAACCGACCGGCCGCGGTCCCGGTCCCGTCTCCGCCGCCGAGAAGGATTTTAGCCATCGAAACCATACGCGTGCGCGCCACCAAAAGAACAACCCGACGGACGCAAAAAGGATGAGGTGCAACACGAGGACTTCCCGGGAGGTCACCCATCCCGTACTACTCTCGCCCAAGCACGCTTAAGCTGCGGAGTTCGATGGGATCCGGTGCATTAGTCTTTGGTATGATCGCACCTTTGTCAAGTGTGTCGCGATCAAGTGCTTCATGCCTTCGCCGGACCGCCGTGCGCGCTTCAAACGATCATAACTTTCTCCGGGATGAATCTCGAGGCCGGGGCGGCGCCGGCCCGAGCTTGTCTGAGCCCGCCGACGTCCCAACCAGGGCTCGCCGGTTGAGTCGACCTCGACCTCAGAAACCCGTTCCGGGACCTATTTCGGAGGTTTTGCGGCAACGCCAAGGATCGGAGCCGCCGGGTGAGGAAACCGACCGGCCGCGGTCCCGGTCCCGTCTCCGCCGCCGAGAAGGATTTTAGCCATCGAAACCATACGCGTGCGCGCCACCAAAAGAACAACCCGACTGACGCAAAAAGGATGAGGTGCAACACGAGGACTTCCCAGGAGGTCACCCATCCCAGTACTACTCTCGCCCAAGCACGCTTAAGCTGCGGAGTTCGATGGGATCCGGTGCATTAGTCTTTGGTATGATCGCACCCTGTCAAGTGTGTCGCGATCAAGTGCTTCATGCCTTCGCCGGGCCGCCGTGCGCGCTTCAAACGATCATAACTTTCTGTCGGGATGAATCTCGAGGCCGGGAGGCGCCGCTGGAAAGCTTGTCTGAGCCGCCGACGTCCCAACCGGGGCTCGCCGGTTGAGTCGACCTCGACCTCGAAACCCGTTCCGGGACCTATTTCGGAGGTTTTGCGGCAACGCCAGGATCGGAGCCGCCGGGTGAGGAAACCGACCGGCCGCGGTCCGGTCCGTCTCCGCCGCCGAAAGGATTTTAGCCATCGAAACCATACGCGTGCGCGCCACCAAAAGAACAACCCGGCGACGCAAAAGGATGAGGTGCAACACGAGGACTTCCCGGGAGGTCACCCATCCCGTACTACTCTCGCCCAAGCACGCTTAAGCTGCGGAGTTCGATGGGATCCGGTGCATTAGTCTTTGGTATGATCGCACCTTGTCAAGTGTGTCGCGATCAAGTGCTTCATGCCTTCGCCAGGGCCGCCGTGCGCGCTTCAAACGATCATAACTTTCTGTCGGGATGAATCTCGAGGCCGGGAGCGCCGCTGGAAAGCTTGTCCTGAGCCCGCCGACGTCCCAACCAGGGCTCGCCCGGTTGAGGTCGACCTCGACCTCAGAAACCCGTTCCGGGACCTATTTCGGAGGTTTTGCGGCAACGCCAAGGATCGGAGCCGCCGGGTGAGGAAACCGACCGGCCGCGGTCCCGGTCCCGTCTCCGCCGCCGAGAAGGATTTTAGCCATCGAAACCATACGCGTGCGCGCCACCAAAAGAACAACCCGACTGACGCAAAAAGGATGAGGTGCAACACGAGGACTTCCCAGGAGGTCACCCATCCCGATCTTTACTCTCGCCCAAGCACGCTTAAGCTGCGGAGTTCGATGGGATCCGGTGCATTAGTCTTGGTATGATCGCTTTGTCAAGTGTGTCGCGATCAAGTGCTTCATGCCTTCGCCGGGCCGCCGTGCGCGCTTCAAACGATCATAACTTTGTCGGGATGAATCTCGAGGCCCGGGAGGCGCCGCTGGAAAGCTTGTCCTGAGCCCGCCGACGTCCCAACCAGGGCTCGCCCGGTTGAGGTCGACCTCGACCTCAGAAACCCGTTCCGGGACCTATTTCGGAGGTTTTGCGGCAACGCCAAGGATCGGAGCCGCCGGGTGAGGAAACCGACCGCCGCGGTCCGGTCCGTCTCCGCCGCGAGAAGGATTTGAGCCATCGAAACCATACGCGTGCGCGCCACCAAAAGAACAACCCGGCCCGACGCAAAAAGGATGAGGTGCAACACGAGGACTTCCCGGGAGGTCACCCATCCCGATACTACTCTCGCCCAAGCACGCTTAAGCTGCGGGAGTTCGATGGGATCCGGTGCATTAGTCTTTGGTATGATCGCACCCCGTCAAGTGTGTCGCGATCAAGTGCTTCATGCCTTCGCCCGGGCCGCCGTGCGCGCTTCAAACGATCATAACTTTCTGTCGGGATGAATCTCGAGGCCGGGAGGCGCCGGCTGGAAAGCTTGTCTGAGCCCGCCGACGTCCCAACCGGGCTCGCCGGTTGAGTCGACCTCGACCTCGAAACCCGTTCCGGGACCTATTTCGGAGGTTTTGCGGCAACGCCAAGGATCGGAGCCGCCGGGTGAGGAAACCGACCGGCGCGGTCCGGTCCGTCTCACGCCGCCGAAAGGATTTGAGCCATCGAAACCATACGCGTGCGCGCCACCAAAAGAACAACCCGACTGACGCAAAAAGGATGAGGTGCAACACGAGGACTTCCCAGGAGGTCACCCATCCCAGTACTACTCTCGCCCAAGCACGCTTAACTGCGGAGTTCTGATGGGATCCGGTGCATTAGTGCTGGTATGATCGCACCTGTCAAGTGTGTCGCGATCAAGTGCTTCATGCCTTCGCCGGGCCGCCGTGCGCGCTTCAAACGATCATAACTTTCTGTCCGGGATGAATCTCGAGGCCCGGGAGGCGCCGCTGGAAAGCTTGTCCTGAGCCCGCCGACGTCCCAACCGGGGCTCGCCCGGTTGAGGTCGACCTCGACCTCAGAAACCCGTTCCGGGACCTATTTCGGAGGTTTTGCGGCAACGCCAAGGATCGGAGCCGCCGGGTGAGGAAACCGACCGGCCGCGGTCCCGGTCCCGTCTCCGCCGCCGAGAAGGATTTTAGCCATCGAAACCATACGCGTGCGCGCCACCAAAAGAACAACCCGACTGACGCAAAAAGGATGAGGTGCAACACGAGGACTTCCCAGGAGGTCACCCATCCCAGTACTACTCTCGCCCAAGCACGCTTAACTGCGGAGTTCTGATGGGATCCGGTGCATTAGTGCTGGTATGATCGCACCTGTCAAGTGTGTCGCGATCAAGTGCTTCATGCCTTCGCCGGGCCGCCGTGCGCGCTTCAAACGATCATAACTTTCTGTCCGGGATGAATCTCGAGGCCCGGGAGGCGCCGCTGGAAAGCTTGTCCTGAGCCCGCCGACGTCCCAACCAGGGCTCGCCCGGTTGAGGTCGACCTCGACCTCAGAAACCCGTTCCGGGACCTATTTCGGAGGTTTTGCGGCAACGCCAAGGATCGGAGCCGCCGGGTGAGGAAACCGACCGGCCGCGGTCCCAGGCCCGTCTCCGCCGCCGAGAAGGATTTGAGCCATCGAAACCATACGCGTGCGCGCCACCAAAAGAACAACCCGACTGACGCAAAAAGGATGAGGTGCAACACGAGGACTTCCCAGGAGGTCACCCATCCCAGTACTACTCTCGCCCAAGCACGCTTAACTGCGGAGTTCTGATGGGATCCGGTGCATTAGTGCTGGTATGATCGCACCTGTCAAGTGTGTCGCGATCAAGTGCTTCATGCCTTCGCCGGGCCGCCGTGCGCGCTTCAAACGATCATAACTTTCTGTCCGGGATGAATCTCGAGGCCCGGGAGGCGCCGCTGGAAAGCTTGTCCTGAGCCCGCCGACGTCCCAACCAGGGCTCGCCCGGTTGAGGTCGACCTCGACCTCAGAAACCCGTTCCGGGACCTATTTCGGAGGTTTTGCGGCAACGCCAAGGATCGGAGCCGCCGGGTGAGGAAACCGACCGGCCGCGGTCCCGGTCCCGTCTCCGCCGCCGAAGGATTTGAGCCATCGAAACCATACGCGTGCGCGCCACCAAAAGAACAACCCGACTGACGCAAAAAGGATGAGGTGCAACACGAGGACTTCCCAGGAGGTCACCCATCCCAGTACTACTCTCGCCCAAGCACGCTTAACTGCGGAGTTCTGATGGGATCCGGTGCATTAGTGCTTTGGTATGATCGCTTCAAGTGTGTCGCGATCAAGTGCTTCATGCCTTCGCCGGGCCGCCGTGCGCGCTTCAACGATCATAACTTTACGTCGGGATGAATCTCGAGGCCGGGAGGCGCCGGCTGGAAAGCTTGTCTGAGCCGCCGACGTCCCAACCAGGGCTCGCCGGTTGAGTCGACCTCGACCTCGAAACCCGTTCCGGGACCTATTTCGGAGGTTTTGCGGCAACGCCAAGGATCGGAGCCGCCGGGTGAGGAAACCGACCGGCCGCGGTCCGGTCCGTCTCCGCCGCCGAGAAGGATTTTAGCCATCGAAACCATACGCGTGCGCGCCACCAAAAGAACAACCCGGCGACGCAAAAGGATGAGGTGCAACACGAGGACTTCCCGGGAGGTCACCCATCCCGTACTACTCTCGCCCAAGCACGCTTAAGCTGCGGAGTTCGATGGGATCCGGTGCATTAGTGCTTGGTATGATCGCACTTTGTCAAGTGTGTCGCGATCAAGTGCTTCATGCCTTCGCCGGGCCGCCGTGCGCGCTTCAAACGATCATAACTTTCTCGGGATGAATCTCGAGGCCGGGAGGCGCGGCTGAAAGCTTGTCTGAGCCGCCGACGTCCCAACCAGGGCTCGCCGGTTGAGTCGACCTCGACCTCGAAACCCGTTCCGGGACCTATTTCGGAGGTTTTGCGGCAACGCCAAGGATCGGAGCCGCCGGGTGAGGAAACCGACCGCCGCGGTCCGGTCCGTCTCCGCCGCCGAGAAGGATTTTAGCCATCGAAACCATACGCGTGCGCGCCACCAAAAGAACAACCCGGCGACGCAAAAGGATGAGGTGCAACACGAGGACTTCCCAGGAGGTCACCCATCCCAGTACTACTCTCGCCCAAGCACGCTTAACTGCGGAGTTCTGATGGGATCCGGTGCATTAGTGCTGGTATGATCGCACCTGTCAAGTGTGTCGCGATCAAGTGCTTCATGCCTTCGCCGGGCCGCCGTGCGCGCGCCAAACGATCATAACTTTACTGTCGGGATGAATCTCGAGGCCCGGGAGGCGCCGCTGGAAAGCTTGTCCTGAGCCCGCCGACGTCCCAACCAGGGCTCGCCCGGTTGAGGTCGACCTCGACCTCAGAAACCCGTTCCGGGACCTATTTCGGAGGTTTTGCGGCAACGCCAAGGATCGGAGCCGCCGGGTGAGGAAACCGACCGGCCGCGGTCCCGGTCCCGTCTCCGCCGCCGAGAAGGATTTGAGCCATCGAAACCATACGCGTGCGCGCCACCAAAAGAACAACCCGGCGACGCAAAAGGATGAGGTGCAACACGAGGACTTCCCGGGAGGTCACCCATCCCGTACTACTCTCGCCCAAGCACGCTTAAGCTGCGGAGTTCGATGGGATCCGGTGCATTAGTCTTTGGTATGATCGCTTTGTCAAGTGTGTCGCGATCAAGTGCTTCATGCCTTCGCCGGGCCGCCGTGCGCGCTTCAAACGATCATAACTTTACGTCGGGATGAATCTCGAGGCCGGGAGCGCGCATTTGGAAAGCTTGTCCCGAGCCGCCGACGTCCCAACCAGGGCTCGCCGGTTGAGGTCGACCTCGACCTCGAAACCCGTTCCGGGACCTATTTCGGAGGTTTTGCGGCAACGCCAAGGATCGGAGCCGCCGGGTGAGGAAACCGACCGCCGCGTCCGGTCCCGTCTCCGCCGCCGAGAAGGATTTTAGCCATCGAAACCATACGCGTGCGCGCCACCAAAAGAACAACCCGGCGACGCAAAAGGATGAGGTGCAACACGAGGACTTCCCGGGAGGTCACCCATCCCGATACTACTCTCGCCCAAGCACGCTTAAGCTGCGGAGTTCGATGGGATCCGGTGCATTAGTCTTGGTATGATCGCACTTTGTCAAGTGTGTCGCGATCAAGTGCTTCATGCCTTCGCCGGGCCGCCGTGCGCGCTTCAACGATCATAACTTTCTGTCGGGATGAATCTCGAGGCCGGGAGCGCCGGCTGGAAAGCTTGTCTGAGCCGCCGACGTCCCAACCGGGGCTCGCCGGTTGAGTCGACCTCGACCTCAGAAACCCGTTCCGGGACCTATTTCGGAGGTTTTGCGGCAACGCCAAGGATCGGAGCCGCCGGGTGAGGAAACCGACCTGCCGCGGTCCCGGGCCCGTCTCCGCCGCCGAGAAGGATTTGAGCCATCGAAACCATACGCGTGCGCGCCACCAAAAGAACAACCCGACTGACGCAAAAAGGATGAGGTGCAACACGAGGACTTCCCAGGAGGTCACCCATCCCAGTACTACTCTCGCCCAAGCACGCTTAACTGCGGAGTTCTGATGGGATCCGGTGCATTAGTGCTGGTATGATCGCACCTGTCAAGTGTGTCGCGATCAAGTGCTTCATGCCTTCGCCGGGCCGCCGTGCGCGCTTGAAAACGATCATAACTTTCTGTCGGGATGAATCTCGAGGCCGGGAGGCGCCGGCATGGAAAGCTCGTCCTGAGCCCGCCGACGTCCCAACCAGGGCTCGCCGTCGACCTCGACCTCAGAAACCCGTTCCGGGACCTATTTCGGAGGTTTTGCGGCAACGCCAAGGATCGGAGCCGCCGGGTGAGGAAACCGACCGGCCGCGGTCCCGGTCCCGTCTCCGCCGCCGAGAAGGATTTGAGCCATCGAAACCATACGCGTGCGCGCCACCAAAAGAACAACCCGGCGGCGACGCAAAAGGATGAGGTGCAACACGAGGACTTCCCGGGAGGTCACCCATCCCGTACTACTCTCGCCCAAGCACGCTTAAGCTGCGGAGTTCGATGGGATCCGGTGCATTAGTGCTGGTATGATCGCTTTGTCAAGTGTGTCGCGATCAAGTGCTTCATGCCTTCGCCGGGCCGCCGTGCGCGCACTTCAACGATCATAACTTTCTGTCGGGATGAATCTCGAGGCCGGGAGCGCCGGAAAGCTTGTCCCCAGCCCGCCGACGTCCCAACCGGGGCTCGCCGGTTGAGTCGACCTCGACCTCGAAACCCGTTCCGGGACCTATTTCGGAGGTTTTGCGGCAACGCCAAGGATCGGAGCCGCCGGGTGAGGAAACCGACCGCGCGGTCCGGTCCCGTCTCCGCCGCCGAGAAGGATTTGAGCCATCGAAACCATACGCGTGCGCGCCACCAAAAGAACAACCCGGCGCGCAAAAGGATGAGGTGCAACACGAGGACTTCCCGGGAGGTCACCCATCCCGATCTTGTACTACTCTCGCCCAAGCACGCTTAAGCTGCGGAGTTCGATGGGATCCGGTGCATTAGTCTTGGTATGATCGCTTTGTCAAGTGTGTCGCGATCAAGTGCTTCATGCCTTCGGCCGGGCCGCCCGTGCGCGCTTCAAGCGATCATAACTTTCTGTCGGGATGAATCTCGAGGCCGGGAGCGCGCGCTGGAAAGCTTGTCCCCGAGCCGCCGACGTCCCAACCAGGGCTCGCCGGTTGAGTCGACCTCGACCTCGAAACCCGTTCCGGGACCTATTTCGGAGGTTTTGCGGCAACGCCAAGGATCGGAGCCGCCGGGTGAGGAAAACGACCGGCGCGGTCCGGTCCCGTCTCCGCCCGCCGAGAAGGATTTGAGCCATCGAAACCATACGCGTGCGCGCCACCAAAAGAACAACCCGACTGACGCAAAAAGGATGAGGTGCAACACGAGGACTTCCCAGGAGGTCACCCATCCCAGTACTACTCTCGCCCAAGCACGCTTAACTGCGGAGTTCTGATGGGATCCGGTGCATTAGTCTTTGGTATGATCGCACCTCAAGTGTGTCGCGATCAAGTGCTTCATGCCTTCGCCAAGACCGCCGTGCGCGCTTCAAACGATCATAACTTTCTGTCGGGATGAATCTCGAGGCCGGGAGGCGCCGCTGGAAAGCTTGTCCCCGAGCCGCCGACGTCCCAACCGGGGCTCGCCCGGTTGAGGTCGACCTCGACCTCAGAAACCCGTTCCGGGACCTATTTCGGAGGTTTTGCGGCAACGCCAAGGATCGGAGCCGCCGGGTGAGGAAACCGACCTGCCGCGGTCCCGGGCCCGTCTCCGCCGCCGAGAAGGATTTGAGCCATCGAAACCATACGCGTGCGCGCCACCAAAAGAACAACCCGACTGACGCAAAAAGGATGAGGTGCAACACGAGGACTTCCCAGGAGGTCACCCATCCCGTACTACTCTCGCCCAAGCACGCTTAAGCTGCGGAGTTCGATGGGATCCGGTGCATTAGTCTTTGGTATGATCGCTTTGTCAAGTGTGTCGCGATCAAGTGCTTCATGCCTTCGCCAGGGCCGCCGCGTGCGCGCTTCAAACGATCATAACTTTACGTCGGGATGAATCTCGAGGCCGGGAGCGCCGGCTGGAAAGCTTGTCCTGAGCCCGCCGACGTCCCAACCAGGGCTCGCCCGGTTGAGGTCGACCTCGACCTCAGAAACCCGTTCCGGGACCTATTTCGGAGGTTTTGCGGCAACGCCAAGGATCGGAGCCGCCGGGTGAGGAAACCGACCGGCCGCGGTCCCGGGCCCGTCTCCGCCGCCGAGAAGGATTTGAGCCATCGAAACCATACGCGTGCGCGCCACCAAAAGAACAACCCGGCGACGCAAAAGGATGAGGTGCAACACGAGGACTTCCCGGGAGGTCACCCATCCCGAGTACTACTCTCGCCCAAGCACGCTTAAGCTGCGGAGTTTCGATGGGATCCGGTGCATTAGTCTTTGGTATGATCGCACCTGTCAAGTGTGTCGCGATCAAGTGCTTCATGCCTTCGCCGGCCGCCGTGCGCGCTTCAACGATCATAACTTTACGTCGGGATGAATCTCGAGGCCGGGAGCGCCGCTGGAAAGCTTGTCTGAGCCGCCGACGTCCCAACCGGGCTCGCCGGTTGAGGTCGACCTCGACCTCGAAACCCGTTCCGGGACCTATTTCGGAGGTTTTGCGGCAACGCCAAGGATCGGAGCCGCCGGGTGAGGAAACCGACTGCCGCGGTCCGGGCCGTCTCCGCCGCCGAGAAGGATTTGAGCCATCGAAACCATACGCGTGCGCGCCACCAAAAGAACAACCCGGCGACGCAAAAGGATGAGGTGCAACACGAGGACTTCCCGGGAGGTCACCCATCCCAGTACTACTCTCGCCCAAGCACGCTTAAGCTGCGGAGTTTCGATGGGATCCGGTGCATTAGTCTTTGGTATGATCGCTTTGTCAAGTGTGTCGCGATCAAGTGCTTCATGCCTTCGCCAGGGGCCGCCGTGCGCGCGCGCTTCACGATCATAACTTTCTGTCGGGATGAATCTCGAGGCCCGGGAGGCGCCGCTGGAAAGCTTGTCCTGAGCCCGCCGCGCGACGTCCCAACCGGGGCTCGCCGGTTGAGGTCGACCTCGACCTCGAAACCTGTTCCGGGACCTATTTCGGAGGTTTTGCGGCAACGCCAAGGATCGGAGCCGCCGGGTGAGGGAAACCGACCGCCGCGGTCCGGTCCGTCTCCGCCGCCGAGAAGGATTTGAGCCATCGAAACCATGCGCGTGCGCGCCACCAAAAGAACAACCCGGCCCCGACGCAAAAGGATGAGGTGCAACACGAGGACTTCCCGGGAGGTCACCCATCCCGATACTACTCTCGCCCAAGCACGCTTAAGCTGCGGAGTTCGATGGGATCCGGTGCATTAGTCTTGTATGATCGCACTTTGTCAAGTGTGTCGCGATCAAGTGCTTCATGCCTTCGCCGGGCCGCCGTGCGCGCTTCAACGATCATAACTTTACTGTCGGGATGAATCTCGAGGCCGGGAGGCGCCGCTGGAAAGCTTGTCTGAGCCCGCCGACGTCCCAACCAGGGCTCGCCGGTTGAGGTCGACCTCGACCTCGAAACCGTTCCGGGACCTATTTCGGAGGTTTTGCGGCAACGCCAGGATCGGAGCCGCCGGGTGAGGAAACCGACCTGCCGCGGTCCGGTCCCGTCTCCGCCGCCGAGAAGGATTTGAGCCATCGAAACCATACGCGTGCGCGCCACCAAAAGAACAACCCGGCGACGCAAAAAGGATGAGGTGCAACACGAGGACTTCCCGGGAGGTCACCCATCCCGTACTACTCTCGCCCAAGCACGCTTAAGCTGCGGGTTTCGATGGGATCCGGTGCATTAGTCTTTGGTATGATCGCACCTGTCAAGTGTGTCGCGATCAAGTGCTTCATGCCTTCGCCAGGGCGCCGTGCGCGCTTCAACGATCATAACTTTCTGTCGGGATGAATCTCGAGGCCGGGAGCGCCGCTGGAAAGCTTGTCCTGAGCCGCCGACGTCCCAACCAGGGCTCGCCGGTTGAGGTCGACCTCGACCTCGAAACCCGTTCCGGGACCTATTTCGGAGGTTTTGCGGCAACGCCAAGGATCGGAGCCGCCGGGTGAGGAAACCGACCTGCGCGGTCCGGTCCCGTCTCCGCCGCCGAGAAGGATTTGAGCCATCGAAACCATGCGCGTGCGCGCCACCAAAAGAACAAGCCCGGCGACGCAAAAGGATGGAGGTGCAACACGAGGACTTCCCGGGAGGTCACCCATCCCGATACTACTCTCGCCCAAGCACGCTTAAGCTGCGGAGTTTCGATGGGATCCGGTGCATTAGTCTTGGTATGATCGCTTTGTCAAGTGTGGCGCGATCAAGTGCTTCATGCCTTCGCCGGGCCGCCGTGCGCGCTTCGAACGATCATAACTTTCTGTCCGGGATGAATCTCGAGGCCGGGAGGCGCCGGCTGGAAAGCTTGTCCCTAGCCGCCGACGTCCCAACCAGGGCTCGCCGGTTGAGGTCGACCTCGACCTCGAAACCCGTTCCGGGACCTATTTCGGAGGTTTTCCGGCAACGCCAAGGATCGGAGCCGCCGGGTGAGGAAACCGACCTGCCGCGGTCCGGGCCCGCCTCCGCCGCCGAGAAGGATTTGAGCCATCGAAACCATGCGCGTGCGCGCCACCAAAAGAACAACCCGGCGACGCAAAAGGATGAGGTGCAACACGAGGACTTCCCGGGAGGTCACCCATCCCGGTCTACTCTCGCCCAAGCACGCTTAAGCTGCGGAGTTTCGATGGGATCCGGTGCATTAGTGTGGTATGATCGCACACATCAAGTGTGTCGCGATCAAGTGCTTCATGCCTTCGCCGGCCGCCGTGCGCGCTTAAACGATCATAACTTTCTGTCGGGATGAATCTCGAGGCCGGGAGCGCCGCTGGAAAGCTTGTCCTGAGCCGCCGACGTCCCAACCGGGGCTCGCCGGTTGAGGTCGACCTCGACCTCGAAACCCGTTCCGGGACCTATTTCGGAGGTTTTGCGGCAACGCCAAGGATCGGAGCCGCCGGGTGAGGAAACCGACCGGCCGCGGTCCGGGCCCGTCTCCCGCCGCCGAAGGATTTGAGCCATCGAAACCATGCGCGTGCGCGCCACCAAAAGAACAACCCGGCGACGCAAAAAGGAGGAGGTGCAACACGAGGACTTCCCGGGAGGTCACCCATCCCGTACTACTCTCGCCCAAGCACGCTTAAGCTGCGGAGTTTCGATGGGATCCGGTGCATTAGTCTTTGGTATGATCGCTTTGTCAAGTGTGTCGCGATCAAGTGCTTCATGCCTTCGCAAGGCCGCCGTGCGCGCTTCAAACGATCATAACTTTCTGTCGGGATGAATCTCGAGGCCGGGAGCGCGGCTGAAATCTCGTCTGAGCCCGCCGACGTCCCAACCAGGGCTCGCCGGTTGAGTCGACCTCGACCTCGAAACCCGTTCCGGGACCTATTTCGGAGGTTTTCGGCAACGCCAAGGATCGGAGCCGCCGGGTGAGGAAACCGACCTGCCGCGGTCCGGGCCCGTCTCCGCCGCCGAGAAGGATTTGAGCCATCGAAACCATACGCGTGCGCGCCACCAAAAGAACAAGCCCGGCGACGCAAAAGGAGGAGGTGCAACACGAGGACTTCCCGGGAGGTCACCCATCCCGAGTACTACTCTCGCCCAAGCACGCTTAGCTGCGGAGTTTCGATGGGATCCGGTGCATTAGTCTTTGTATGATCGCTTTGTCAAGTGTGGCGCGATCAAGTGCTTCATGCCTTCGCCGGCCGCCGCGCGCGCTTCAAACGATCATAACTTTACTCGGGATGAATCTCGAGGCCGGGAGGCGCCGCTGGAAAGCTCGTCTGAGCCGCCGCCGTCCCAACCAGGGCTCGCCGGTTGAGGTCGACCTCGACCTCGAAACCTGTTCCGGGACCTATTTCGGAGGTTTTCGCGGCGCGCCAGGATCGGAGCCGCCGGGTGAGGAAACCGACCTGCCGCGGTCCGGGCCCGCCTCCGCCGCCGAAGGATTTGAGCAATCGAAACCATGCGCGTGCGCGCCACCAAAAGAACAACCCGGCGACGCAAAAGGAGGAGGTGCAACACGAGGACTTCCCGGAGGTCACCCATCCCGTACTACTCTCGCCCAAGCACGCTTAAGCTGCGGAGTTTCGATGGGATCCGGTGCATTAGTGCTGGTATGATCGCACATCAAGTGTGGCGCGATCAAGTGCTTCATGCCTTCGCAAGGCCGCCGCGCGCGCTTCAACGATCATAACTTTCTGTCGGGATGAATCTCGAGGCCCCGGAGCGCCGCTGGAAAGCTCGTCTGAGCCGCCGCGTCCCAACCAGGGCTCTCGCCGGTTGAGGTCGACCTCGACCTCGAAACCCGTTCGGGACCTATTTCGGAGCTTTTCGGCAACGCCAAGGATCGGAGCCGCCGGGTGAGGAAACCGACCTGCGCGGTCCGGGCCCGCCTCGCCGCCGCCGAAGGATTTGAGCAATCGAAACCATGCGCGTGCGCGCCACCAAAAGAACAAGCCCGGCGACGCAAAAGGAGGAGGTGCAACACGAGGACTTCCCGGGAGGTCACCCATCCCGTACTACTCTCGCCCAAGCACGCTTAGCTGGAGTTTCGATGGGATCCGGTGCATTAGTCTTGGTATGATCGCACTTGTCAAGTGTGGCGCGATCAAGTGCTTCATGCCTTCGCAAGGCCGCCGCGCGCGCCAAACGATCATAACTTTACTGTCCGGGATGAATCTCGAGGCCGGGAGGCGCGGCGTCAGGAAAGCTCGTCTGAGCCGCCGCCGTCCCAACCGGGCTCGCCGGTTGAGGTCGACCTCGACCTCGAAACCTGTTCGGGACCCGTTTCGGAGCTTTTCCGGCAACGCCAAGGATCGGAGCCGCCGGGTGAGAAGCCGACCGCCGCGGTCCGGGCCCGCCTCCGCCGCCGAGAAGGATTTGAGCAATCGAAACCATGCGCGTGCGCGCCACCAAAAGAACAAGCCCGGCCGACGCAAAAGGAGGAGGTGCAACACGAGGACTTCCCGGGAGGTCACCCATCCCGGTACTACTCTCGCCCAAGCACGCTTAAGCTGCGGAGTTCGATGGGATCCGGTGCATTAGTGCTGGTATGATCGCACTTTGTCAAGTGTGGCGCGATCAAGTGCTTCATGCCTTCGCAAGGCCGCCGCGCGCGCTTCAACGATCATAACTTTACGTCGGGATGAATCTCGAGGCCGGGAGCGCGCTGGAAAGCTCGTCTGAGCCGCCGCCGTCCCAACCAGGGCTCGCCGGTTGAGGTCGACCTCGACCCCGAAACCTGTTCGGGGCCCGTTTCGGAGGTTTTCGGCAACGCCAAGGATCGGAGCCGCCGGGTGAGGAAGCCGACCTGCCGCGGTCCGGGCCCGCCTCCGCCGCCGAAAGGATTTGAGCAATCGAAACCATGCGCGTGCGCGCCACCAAAAGAACAAGCCGGCGACGCAAAAGGAGGAGGTGCAACACGAGGACTTCCCGGGAGGTCACCCATCCCGTACTACTCTCGCCCAAGCACGCTTAAGCTGCGGAGTTTCGATGGGATCCGGTGCATTAGTGCTTGGTATGATCGCTTTGTCAAGTGTGGCGCGATCAAGTGCTTCATGCCTTCGCAAGGCCGCCGCGCGCGCTTCAAACGATCATAACTTTACATCGGGATGAATCTCGAGGCCGGGAGGCGCGGGGAAAGCTCGTCCTGAGCCGCCGCCGTCCCAACCAGGGCTCGCCGGTTGAGGTCGACCTCGACCCCGAAACCTGTTCGGGGCCCGTTTCGGAGCTTTTCGGCAACGCCAAGGATCGGAGCCGCCGGGTGAGGAAACCGACCTGCCGCGGTCCGGGCCCGCCTCCGCCGCCGAGAAGGATTTGAGCAATCGAAACCATGCGCGTGCGCGCCACCAAAAGAACAAGCCGGCGACGCAAAAGGAGGAGGTGCAACACGAGGACTTCCCGGGAGGTCACCCATCCCGGTACTACTCTCGCCCAAGCACGCTTAACTGCGGAGTTTCGATGGGATCCGGTGCATTAGTCTTTGGTATGATCGCACTTGTCAAGTGTGGCGCGATCAAGTGCTTCATGCCCTTCGCAAGGCGCCGCGCGCGCTTCATACGATCATAACTTTACGTCGGGATGAATCTCGAGGCCGGGAGGCGCCGCTTGGAAAGCTCGTCCCCGAGCCGCCGCCGTCCCAACCCGGGCTCGCCGGTTGAGTCGACCTCGACCCGAAACCTGTTCGGGGCCGTTTCGGAGCTTTTCGGCAACGCCAAGGATCGGAGCCGCCGGGTGAGGAAGCCGAGGCCTGCCGCGGTCCGGGCCCGCCTCTCCGCCGCCGAGAAGGATTTGAGCAATCGAAACCATGCGCGTGCGCGCCACCAAAAGAACAAGCCGGCGACGCAAAAGGAGGAGGTGCAACACGAGGACTTCCCGGGAGGTCACCCATCCCAGTACTACTCTCGCCCAAGCACGCTTAACTGCGGAGTTTCTGATGGGATCCGGTGCATTAGTGCTGGTATGATCGCACCTGTCAAGTGTGGCGCGATCAAGTGCTTCATGCCTTCGCAAGGCCGCCGTGCGCGCTTCAACGATCATAACTTTCGTCGGGATGAATCTCGAGGCCGGGAGGCGCCGCCGGAAAGCTCGTCCCGAGCCCGCCGCGTCCCAACCAGGGGCTCGCCGGTTGAGGTCGACCTCGACCCGAAACCTGTTCGGGGCCCGTTTCGGAGCTTTTCCGGCAACGCCAAGGATCGGAGCCGCCGGGTGAGGAAACCGACCTGCCGCGGTCCGGGCCCGCCTCCGCCGCCGAGAAGGATTTGAGCAATCGAAACCATGCGCGTGCGCGCCACCAAAAGAACAAGCCCGACTGACGCAAAAAGGAGGAGGTGCAACACGAGGACTTCCCAGGAGGTCACCCATCCCAGTACTACTCTCGCCCAAGCACGCTTAACTGCGGAGTTTCTGATGGGATCCGGTGCATTAGTCTTTGGTATGATCGCACTTTGTCAAGTGTGGCGCGATCAAGCGCTTTATGCCTTCGGAAGGCGCCGCGCGCGCGCCGGACGATCATAACTTTACGTCGGGATGAATCTCGAGGCCGGGAGCGCCGTGGAAAGCTCGTCCCCCGCCGCCGTCCCAACCGGGCTCGCCGGTTGAGGTCGACCTCGACCCCAGAAACCTGTTCCGGGGCCCGTTTCGGAGCTTTTCCGGCAACGCCAAGGATCGGAGCCGCCGGGTGAGGAAACCGACCTGCCGCGGTCCGGGCCCGCCTCGCCGCCGAGAAGGATTTGAGCAATCGAAACCATGCGCGTGCGCGCCACCAAAAGAACAAGCCCGGCGCGCAAAAAGGAGGAGGTGCAACACGAGGACTTCCCGGGAGGTCACCCATCCCGGTACTACTCTCGCCCAAGCACGCTTAAGCTGCGGAGTTTCGATGGGATCGGTGCATTAGTCTTTGGTATGATCGCACTGTCAAGTGTGGCGCGATCAAGCTGCTTTATGCCTTCGCAAGGCCGCGCGCGCGCTTCATACGATCATAACTTTCTGTCGGGATGAATCTCGAGGCCGGGAGGCGCCGGCCCAGAAAGCTCGTCCCCGAGCCGCCGCCGTCCCAACCGGGGCTCGCCGGTTGAGTCGACCTCGACCCCGAAAACCTGTTCGGGGCCCGTTTCGGAGCTTTTCGGCAACGCCAAGGATCGGAGCCGCCGGGTGAGGAAACCGACTGCCGCGGTCCCGGGCCCGCCTCCGCCGCCGAGAAGGATTTGAGCAATCGAAACCATGCGCGTGCGCGCCACCAAAAGAACAAGCCGGCGACGCAAAAAGGAGGAGGTGCAACACGAGGACTTCCCGGGAGGTCACCCATCCCGTACTACTCTCGCCCAAGCACGCTTAAGCTGCGGAGTTTACGATGGGATCCGGTGCATTAGTGCTTTGGTATGATCGCACCTCAAGTGTGGCGCGATCAAGCGCTTTATGCCTTCGCAAGGCCGCGCGCGCGCCGAACGATCATAACTTTACTGTCCGGGATGAATCTCGAGGCCGGGAGCGCCGCTGGAAGCTCGTCCCTAGCCGCCGCCGTCCCAACCGGGCTCGCCGGTTGAGTCGACCTCGACCCCAGAAACCTGTTCCGGGGCCGTTTCGGAGCTTTTCCGGCAACGCCAAGGATCGGAGCCGCCGGGTGAGGAAACCGACCTGCCGCGGTCCGGGCCCGCCTCCGCCGCCGAGAAGGATTTGAGCAATCGAAACCATGCGCGTGCGCGCCACCAAAAGAACAAGCCCGACTGACGCAAAAAGGAGGAGGTGCAACACGAGGACTTCCCAGGAGGTCACCCATCCCAGTACTACTCTCGCCCAAGCACGCTTAACTGCGGAGTTTCTGATGGGATCCGGTGCATTAGTGCTGGTATGATCGCACCTGTCAAGTGTGGCGCGATCAACTGCTTTATGCCTTCGCAAGGCCGCCGCGCGCGCTTCATACGATCATAACTTTCTGTCCGGGATGAATCTCGAGGCCCGGGAGGCGCCGCTGGAAAGCTCGTCCTGAGCCCGCCGCCGTCCCAACCAGGGCTCGCCCGGTTGAGGTCGACCTCGACCCCAGAAACCTGTTCCGGGGCCCGTTTCGGAGCTTTTCCGGCAACGCCAAGGATCGGAGCCGCCGGGTGAGGAAACCGACCTGCCGCGGTCCCGGGCCCGCCTCCGCCGCCGAGAAGGATTTGAGCAATCGAAACCATGCGCGTGCGCGCCACCAAAAGAACAAGCCCGACTGACGCAAAAAGGAGGAGGTGCAACACGAGGACTTCCCAGGAGGTCACCCATCCCAGTACTACTCTCGCCCAAGCACGCTTAACTGCGGAGTTTCTGATGGGATCCGGTGCATTAGTGCTGGTATGATCGCACCTGTCAAGTGTGGCGCGATCAACTGCTTTATGCCTTCGCAAGGCCGCCGCGCGCGCTTCAGACGATCATAACTTTCTGTCGGGATGAATCTCGAGGCCGGGAGGCGCCGCTGGAAAGCTCGTCCCGAGCCGCCGCCGTCCCAACCAGGGGCTCGCCGGTTGAGGTCGACCTCGACCCCAGAAACCTGTTCGGGGCCGTTTCGGAGCTTTTCCAGCAACGCCAAGGATCGGAGCCGCCGGGTGAGGAAACCGACCTGCCGCGGTCCCGGGCCCGCCTCCGCCGCCGAGAAGGATTTGAGCAATCGAAACCATGCGCGTGCGCGCCACCAAAAGAACAAGCCGGCGACGCAAAAGGAGGAGGTGCAACACGAGGACTTCCCGGGAGGTCACCCATCCCGTACTACTCTCGCCCAAGCACGCTTAAGCTGCGGAGTTTCGATGGGATCCGGTGCATTAGTCTTTGGTATGATCGCACTGTCAAGTGTGGCGCGATCAAGCTGCTTTATGCCTTCGCAAGGCCGCGCGCGCGCGCTTCAACGATCATAACTTTCTGTCGGGATGAATCTCGAGGCCGGGAGCGCCGCCCCAGGAAAGCTCGTCCTGAGCCCGCCGCCGTCCCAACCAGGGCTCGCCCGGTTGAGGTCGACCTCGACCCCAGAAACCTGTTCCGGGGCCCGTTTCGGAGCTTTTCCAGCAACGCCAAGGATCGGAGCCGCCGGGTGAGGAAACCGACCTGCCGCGGTCCGGGCCCGCCTCCGCCGCCGAGAAGGATTTGAGCAATCGAAACCATGCGCGTGCGCGCCACCAAAAGAACAAGCCCGGCGACGCAAAAGGAGGAGGTGCAACACGAGGACTTCCCGGGAGGTCACCCATCCCGTACTACTCTCGCCCAAGCACGCTTAAGCTGCGGAGTTTCGATGGGATCCGGTGCATTAGTCTTTGGTATGATCGCACTTTGTCAAGTGTGGCGCGATCAACTGCTTTATGCCTTCGCAAGGCCGCCGCGCGCGCTTCATACGATCATAACTTTCTGTCCGGGATGAATCTCGAGGCCCGGGAGGCGCCGCTGGAAAGCTCGTCCTGAGCCCGCCGCCGTCCCAACCAGGGCTCGCCCGGTTGAGGTCGACCTCGACCCCAAAAACCTGTTCCGTGGCCCGTTTCGGAGCTTTTCCGGCAACGCCAAGGATCGGAGCCGCCGGGTGAGGAAACCGACCTGCGCGGTCCGGGCCCGCCTCCGCCGCCGAGAAGGATTTGAGCAATCGAAACCATGCGCGTGCGCGCCACCAAAAGAACAAGCCCGGCGACGCAAAAGGAGGAGGTGCAACACGAGGACTTCCCGGGAGGTCACCCATCCCGTCTACTCTCGCCCAAGCACGCTTAAGCTGCGGAGTTTCGATGGGATCCGGTGCATTAGTCTTTGGTATGATCGCACTGTCAAGTGTGGCGCGATCAAGCGCTTTATGCCTTCGCAAGGCCGCCGCGCGCTTCAGGACGATCATAACTTTCTGTCCGGGATGAATCTCGAGGCCGGGAGGCGCCGGCCAGGAAAGCTCGTCCTGAGCCCGCCGCCGTCCCAACCAGGGCTCGCCCGGTTGAGGTCGACCTCGACCCCAGAAACCTGTTCGGGGCCCGTTTCGGAGCTTTTCCGGCAACGCCAAGGATCGGAGCCGCCGGGTGAGGAAACCGACCTGCCGCGGTCCGGGCCCGCCTCCGCCGCCGAGAAGGATTTGAGCAATCGAAACCATGCGCGTGCGCGCCACCAAAAGAACAAGCCCGGCGACGCAAAAGGAGGAGGTGCAACACGAGGACTTCCCGGGAGGTCACCCATCCCGGTACTACTCTCGCCCAAGCACGCTTAAGCTGCGGAGTTTCGATGGGATCCGGTGCATTAGTCTTTGGTATGATCGCACTTGTCAAGTGTGGCGCGATCAAGCTGCTTTATGCCTTCGCAAGGCCGCCGCGCGCTTCAAACGATCATAACTTTACTGTCCGGGATGAATCTCGAGGCCGGGAGCGCCGGCTGGAAAGCTCGTCCCCGAGCCCGCCGCCGTCCCAACCAGGGCTCGCCCGGTTGAGGTCGACCTCGACCCCAGAAACCTGTTCCGGGCCCGTTTCGGAGCTTTTCCGGCAACGCCAAGGATCGGAGCCGCCGGGTGAGGAAACCGACCTGCCGCGGTCCCGGGCCCGCCTCCGCCGCCGAAAGGATTTGAGCAATCGAAACCATGCGCGTGCGCGCCACCAAAAGAACAAGCCGGCGACGCAAAAGGAGGAGGTGCAACACGAGGACTTCCCGGGAGGTCACCCATCCCGTACTACTCTCGCCCAAGCACGCTTAAGCTGCGGAGTTTCGATGGGATCCGGTGCATTAGTCTTGGTATGATCGCACTTTGTCAAGTGTGGCGCGATCAAGCGCTTTATGCCTTCGCAAGGCCGCCGCGCGCGCTTCATACGATCATAACTTTCTGTCGGGATGAATCTCGAGGCCGGGAGGCGCCCCAGAAAGCTCGTCTGAGCCGCCGCCGTCCCAACCAGGGCTCGCCCGGTTGAGGTCGACCTCGACCCCAGAAACCTGTTCCGGGGCCCGTTTCGGAGCTTTTCCGGCAACGCCAAGGATCGGAGCCGCCGGGTGAGGAAACCGACCTGCCGCGGTCCGGGCCCGCCTCCGCCGCCGAGAAGGATTTGAGCAATCGAAACCATGCGCGTGCGCGCCACCAAAAGAACAAGCCGGCGACGCAAAAGGAGGAGGTGCAACACGAGGACTTCCCGGGAGGTCACCCATCCCGTACTACTCTCGCCCAAGCACGCTTAAGCTGCGGAGTTTCGATGGGATCCGGTGCATTAGTCTTTGGTATGATCGCACATGTCAAGTGTGGCGCGATCAACTGCTTTATGCCTTCGCAAGGCCGCCGCGCGCGCTTCATACGATCATAACTTTCTGTCCGGGATGAATCTCGAGGCCCGGGAGGCGCCGCAGGAAAGCTCGTCCTGAGCCCGCCGCCGTCCCAACCAGGGCTCGCCCGGTTGAGGTCGACCTCGACCCCAGAAACCTGTTCCGGGGCCCGTTTCGGAGCTTTTCCGGCAACGCCAAGGATCGGAGCCGCCGGGTGAGGAAACCGACCTGCCGCGGTCCGGGCCCGCCTCCGCCGCCGAGAAGGATTTGAGCAATCGAAACCATGCGCGTGCGCGCCACCAAAAGAACAAGCCGGCTGACGCAAAAAGGAGGAGGTGCAACACGAGGACTTCCCAGGAGGTCACCCATCCCAGTACTACTCTCGCCCAAGCACGCTTAAGCTGCGGAGTTTCGATGGGATCCGGTGCATTAGTCTTTGGTATGATCGCACCTTGTCAAGTGTGGCGCGATCAAGCGCTTTATGCCTTCGCAAGGCCGCCGCGCGCGCTTCACGATCATAACTTTAAATCGGGATGAATCTCGAGGCCGGGAGGCGCCGGCCATGGAAAGCTCGTCCTTAGCCGCCGCCGTCCCAACCGGGCTCGCCGGTTGAGGTCGACCTCGACCCCGAAACCTGTTCGGGGCCCGTTTCGGAGCTTTTCCGGCAACGCCAAGGATCGGAGCCGCCGGGTGAGGAAACCGACTGCCGCGGTCCGGGCCCGCCTCCGCCGCCGAGAAGGATTTGAGCAATCGAAACCATGCGCGTGCGCGCCACCAAAAGAACAAGCCCGGCGACGCAAAAGGAGGAGGTGCAACACGAGGACTTCCCGGGAGGTCACCCATCCCGTACTACTCTCGCCCAAGCACGCTTAAGCTGCGGAGTTTCGATGGGATCCGGTGCATTAGTCTTTGGTATGATCGCTTTGTCAAGTGTGGCGCGATCAAGCGCTTTATGCCTTCGCAAGGCCGCCGCGCGCGCTTCACGATCATAACTTTCTGTCCGGGATGAATCTCGAGGCCGGGAGCGCCGGCTGGAAAGCTCGTCTGAGCCCGCCGCCGTCCCAACCGGGGCTCGCCCGGTTGAGGTCGACCTCGACCCCAGAAACCTGTTCCGGGGCCCGTTTCGGAGCTTTTCCGGCAACGCCAAGGATCGGAGCCGCCGGGTGAGGAAACCGACCTGCCGCGGTCCGGGCCCGCCTCCGCCGCCGAAAGGATTTGAGCAATCGAAACCATGCGCGTGCGCGCCACCAAAAACAAGCCCGGCGACGCAAAAGGAGGAGGTGCAACACGAGGACTTCCCAGGAGGTCACCCATCCCAGTACTACTCTCGCCCAAGCACGCTTAACTGCGGAGTTTCTGATGGGATCCGGTGCATTAGTGCTGGTATGATCGCACCTGTCAAGTGTGGCGCGATCAACTGCTTTATGCCTTCGCAAGGCCGCCGCGCGCGCTTCAGACGATCATAACTTTCGTCCGGGATGAATCTCGAGGCCGGGAGGCGCCGGCTGGAAAGCTCGTCTGAGCCGCCGCCCGTCCCAACCAGGGCTCGCCCGGTTGAGGTCGACCTCGACCCCAGAAACCTGTTCCGGGGCCCGTTTCGGAGCTTTTCCGGCAACGCCAAGGATCGGAGCCGCCGGGTGAGGAAACCGACCTGCCGCGGTCCGGGCCCGCCTCTGCCGCCGAGAAGGATTTGAGCAATCGAAACCATGCGCGTGCGCGCCACCAAAAGAACAAGCCCGACTGACGCAAAAAGGAGGAGGTGCAACACGAGGACTTCCCAGGAGGTCACCCATCCCAGTACTACTCTCGCCCAAGCACGCTTAACTGCGGAGTTTCTGATGGGATCCGGTGCATTAGTGCTGGTATGATCGCACCTGTCAAGTGTGGCGCGATCAACTGCTTTATGCCTTCGCAAGGCCGCCGCGCGCGCTTCATACGATCATAACTTTCTGTCCGGGATGAATCTCGAGGCCGGGAGGCGCCGGCCCCAGGAAAGCTCGTCCCCGAGCCCGCCGCCGTCCCAACCGGGGCTCGCCCGGTTGAGGTCGACCTCGACCCCAGAAACCTGTTCCGGGGCCCGTTTCGGAGCTTTTCCAGCAACGCCAAGGATCGGAGCCGCCGGGTGAGGAAACCGACCTGCCGCGGTCCGGGCCCGCCTCCGCCGCCGAGAAGGATTTGAGCAATCGAAACCATGCGCGTGCGCGCCACCAAAAGAACAAGCCCGACTGACGCAAAAAGGAGGAGGTGCAACACGAGGACTTCCCAGGAGGTCACCCATCCCAGTACTACTCTCGCCCAAGCACGCTTAACTGCGGAGTTTCGATGGGATCCGGTGCATTAGTCTTGGTATGATCGCACATCAAGTGTGGCGCGATCAAGCTGCTTTATGCCTTCGCAAGGCCGCCGCGCGCGCCACGATCATAACTTTCTGTCGGGATGAATCTCGAGGCCGGGAGGCGCCGTGAAAGCTCGTCTGAGCCGCCGCCGTCCCAACCGGGGCTCGCCCGGTTGAGGTCGACCTCGACCCCAGAAACCTGTTCCGGGGCCCGTTTCGGAGCTTTTCCGGCAACGCCAAGGATCGGAGCCGCCGGGTGAGGAAACCGACCTGCCGCGGTCCGGGCCCGCCTCCGCCGCCGAGAAGGATTTGAGCAATCGAAACCATGCGCGTGCGCGCCACCAAAAGAACAAGCCGGCGACGCAAAAGGAGGAGGTGCAACACGAGGACTTCCCGGGAGGTCACCCATCCCGGTACTACTCTCGCCCAAGCACGCTTAAGCTGCGGAGTTTCGATGGGATCCGGTGCATTAGTCTTTGGTATGATCGCACTGTCAAGTGTGGCGCGATCAAGCTGCTTTATGCCTTCGCAAGGCCGCCGCGCGCGCCAACGATCATAACTTTCTGTCGGGATGAATCTCGAGGCCGGGAGGCGCCGCTGGAAAGCTCGTCCCGAGCCGCCGCCGTCCCAACCAGGGCTCGCCGGTTGAGGTCGACCTCGACCCCGAAACCTGTTCGGGGCCCGTTTCGGAGCTTTTCCGGCAACGCCAAGGATCGGAGCCGCCGGGTGAGGAAACCGACTGCCGCGGTCCGGGCCCGCCTCCGCCGCCGAGAAGGATTTGAGCAATCGAAACCATGCGCGTGCGCGCCACCAAAAGAACAAGCCCGGCGACGCAAAAGGAGGAGGTGCAACACGAGGACTTCCCGGGAGGTCACCCATCCCGTACTACTCTCGCCCAAGCACGCTTAAGCTGCGGAGTTTCGATGGGATCCGGTGCATTAGTCTTTGGTATGATCGCACTTTCAAGTGTGGCGCGATCAAGCGCTTTATGCCTTCGCAAGGCCGCCGCGCGCTTCCGGACGATCATAACTTTCTGTCGGGATGAATCTCGAGGCCGGGAGGCGCCGCTGGAAAGCTCGTCCCGAGCCGCCGCCGTCCCAACCGGGCTCGCCGGTTGAGGTCGACCTCGACCCCGAAACCTGTTCCGGGGCCCGTTTCGGAGCTTTTCCGGCAACGCCAAGGATCGGAGCCGCCGGGTGAGGAAACCGACCTGCCGCGGTCCGGGCCCGCCTCCGCCGCCGAGAAGGATTTGAGCAATCGAAACCATGCGCGTGCGCGCCACCAAAAGAACAAGCCCGGCGACGCAAAAGGAGGAGGTGCAACACGAGGACTTCCCGGGAGGTCACCCATCCCGTACTACTCTCGCCCAAGCACGCTTAAGCTGCGGAGTTTCGATGGGATCCGGTGCATTAGTCTTTGGTATGATCGCACTTTGTCAAGTGTGGCGCGATCAAGCGCTTTATGCCTTCGCAAGGCCGCCGCGCGCGCTTCAACGATCATAACTTTCTGTCGGGATGAATCTCGAGGCCGGGAGCGCGCCGTGGAAAGCTCGTCCTGAGCCGCCGCCGCCGTCCCAACCGGGCTCGCCCGGTTGAGGTCGACCTCGACCCCAGAAACCTGTTCCGGGGCCCGTTTCGGAGCTTTTCCAGCAACGCCAAGGATCGGAGCCGCCGGGTGAGGAAACCGACCTGCCGCGGTCCCGGGCCCGCCTCCGCCGCCGAGAAGGATTTGAGCAATCGAAACCATGCGCGTGCGCGCCACCAAAAGAACAAGCCCGACTGACGCAAAAAGGAGGAGGTGCAACACGAGGACTTCCCACCCAAGCACGCTTAACTGCGGAGTTTCTGATGGGATCCGGTGCATTAGTGCTGGTATGATCGCACCTGTCAAGTGTGGCGCGATCAACTGCTTTATGCCTTCGCAAGGCCGCCGCGCGCGCTTCAGACGATCATAACTTTCTGTCCGGGATGAATCTCGAGGCCCGGGAGGCGCCGCTGGAAAGCTCGTCCTGAGCCCGCCGCCGTCCCAACCAGGGCTCGCCCGGTTGAGGTCGACCTCGACCCCAGAAACCTGTTCCGGGGCCCGTTTCGGAGCTTTTCCAGCAACGCCAAGGATCGGAGCCGCCGGGTGAGGAAACCGACCTGCCGCGGTCCCGGGCCCGCCTCCGCCGCCGAGAAGGATTTGAGCAATCGAAACCATGCGCGTGCGCGCCACCAAAAGAACAAGCCCGGCGACGCAAAAGGAGGAGGTGCAACACGAGGACTTCCCGGGGAGGTCACCCATCCCGGTACTACTCTCGCCCAAGCACGCTTAAGCTGCGGAGTTTCGATGGGATCCGGTGCATTAGTCTTGGTATGATCGCACTGTCAAGTGTGGCGCGATCAAGCGCTTTATGCCTTCGCAAGGCCGCCGCGCGCGCTTCATGACGATCATAACTTTCTGTCGGGATGAATCTCGAGGCCGGGAGCGCCGCTGAAAGCTCGTCCCCGAGCCGCCGCCGTCCCAACCAGGGCTCGCCCGGTTGAGGTCGACCTCGACCCCAGAAACCTGTTCCGGGGCCCGTTTCGGAGCTTTTCCAGCAACGCCAAGGATCGGAGCCGCCGGGTGAGGAAACCGACCTGCCGCGGTCCCGGGCCCGCCTCCGCCGCCGAGAAGGATTTGAGCAATCGAAACCATGCGCGTGCGCGCCACCAAAAGAACAAGCCCGGCGACGCAAAAGGAGGAGGTGCAACACGAGGACTTCCCGGGAGGTCACCCATCCCGTACTACTCTCGCCCAAGCACGCTTAAGCTGCGGAGTTTCGATGGGATCCGGTGCATTAGTCTTTGGTATGATGATTGTCAAGTGTGGCGCGATCAAGCGCTTTATGCCTTCGCAAGGCCGCCGCGCGCGCTTCATACGATCATAACTTTCTGTCCGGGATGAATCTCGAGGCCCGGGAGGCGCCGCTGGAAAGCTCGTCCTGAGCCCGCCGCCGTCCCAACCCGGGGCTCGCCGGTTGAGGTCGACCTCGACCCCAGAAACCTGTTCCGGGGCCCGTTTCGGAGCTTTTCCAGCAACGCCAAGGATCGGAGCCGCCGGGTGAGGAAACCGACCTGCCGCGGTCCGGGCCCGCCTCCGCCGCCGAGAGGATTTGAGCAATCGAAACCATGCGCGTGCGCGCCACCAAAAGAACAAGCCCGGCGACGCAAAAGGAGGAGGTGCAACACGAGGACTTCCCGGGAGGTCACCCATCCCGGTACTACTCTCGCCCAAGCACGCTTAAGCTGCGGAGTTTCGATGGGATCCGGTGCATTAGTCTTTGGTATGATCGCACCTGTCAAGTGTGGCGCGATCAACTGCTTTATGCCTTCGCAAGGCCGCCGCGCGCGCTTCGAACGATCATAACTTTCTGTCCGGGATGAATCTCGAGGCCCGGGAGGCGCCGCTGGAAAGCTCGTCCTGAGCCCGCCGCCGTCCCAACCAGGGCTCGCCCGGTTGAGGTCGACCTCGACCCCAGAAACCTGTTCCGGGGCCCGTTTCGGAGCTTTTCCAGCAACGCCAAGGATCGGAGCCGCCGGGTGAGGAAACCGACCTGCCGCGGTCCGGGCCCGCCTCCGCCGCCGAGAAGGATTTGAGCAATCGAAACCATGCGCGTGCGCGCCACCAAAAGAACAAGCCCGACTGACGCAAAAAGGAGGAGGTGCAACACGAGGACTTCCCAGGAGGTCACCCATCCCAGTACTACTCTCGCCCAAGCACGCTTAACTGCGGAGTTTCTGATGGGATCCGGTGCATTAGTCTTTGGTATGATCGCACTTTGTCAAGTGTGGCGCGATCAAGCGCTTTATGCCTTCGCAAGGCGCGCCGCGCGCGCTTCATACGATCATAACTTTCTGTCGGGATGAATCTCGAGGCCGGGAGCGCCGGCTGGAAAGCTCGTCCTGAGCCCGCCGCCGTCCCAACCGGGCTCGCCGGTTGAGGTCGACCTCGACCCCAGAAACCTGTTCCGGGGCCCGTTTCGGAGCTTTTCCAGCAACGCCAAGGATCGGAGCCGCCGGGTGAGGAAACCGACCTGCCGCGGTCCCGGGCCCGCCTCCGCCGCCGAGAAGGATTTGAGCAATCGAAACCATGCGCGTGCGCGCCACCAAAAGAACAAGCCCGACTGACGCAAAAAGGAGGAGGTGCAACACGAGGACTTCCCAGGAGGTCACCCATCCCAGTACTACTCTCGCCCAAGCACGCTTAAGCTGCGGAGTTTCGATGGGATCCGGTGCATTAGTCTTTGGTATGATCGCACATCAAGTGTGGCGCGATCAAGCGCTTTATGCCTTCGCAAGGCCGCCGCGCGCGCGCTTCATACGATCATAACTTTCTGTCGGGATGAATCTCGAGGCCGGGAGCGCCGGCTGGAAAGCTCGTCCCCAGAGCCCGCCGCCGTCCCAACCGGGGCTCGCCGGTTGAGGTCGACCTCGACCCCGAAAACTGTTCCGGGGCCCGTTTCGGAGCTTTTCCGCAACGCCAAGGATCGGAGCCGCCGGGTGAGGAAACCGACCTGCCGCGGTCCGGGCCCGCCTCCGCCGCCGAAAGGATTTGAGCAATCGAAACCATGCGCGTGCGCGCCACCAAAAGAACAAGCCCGGCGACGCAAAAGGAGGAGGTGCAACACGAGGACTTCCCGGGAGGTCACCCATCCCGGTCTACTCTCGCCCAAGCACGCTTAAGCTGCGGAGTTTCGATGGGATCCGGTGCATTAGTCTTGGTATGATCGCACTGTCAAGTGTGGCGCGATCAAGCTGCTTTATGCCTTCGCAAGGCCGCCGCGCGCGCTTCAACGATCATAACTTTCTGTCGGGATGAATCTCGAGGCCGGGAGGCGCCGCTGGAAAGCTCGTCCCGAGCCGCCGCCGTCCCAACCGGGGCTCGCCGGTTGAGGTCGACCTCGACCCCGAAACCTGTTCCGGGGCCCGTTTCGGAGCTTTTCCGGCAACGCCAAGGATCGGAGCCGCCGGGTGAGGAAACCGACTGCGCGGTCCGGGCCCGCCTCCGCCGCCGAGAAGGATTTGAGCAATCGAAACCATGCGCGTGCGCGCCACCAAAAGAACAAGCCGGCGACGCAAAAAGGAGGAGGTGCAACACGAGGACTTCCCGGGAGGTCACCCATCCCGTCTACTCTCGCCCAAGCACGCTTAAGCTGCGGAGTTTCGATGGGATCCGGTGCATTAGTCTTTGGTATGATCGCACTGTCAAGTGTGGCGCGATCAAGCGCTTTATGCCTTCGCAAGGCCGCCGCGCGCGCTTCAACGATCATAACTTTCTGTCCGGGATGAATCTCGAGGCCGGGAGGCGCCGGCTGGAAAGCTCGTCCCCGAGCCCGCCGCCGTCCCAACCGGGCTCGCCGGTTGAGGTCGACCTCGACCCCGAAACCTGTTCCGGGGCCGTTTCGGAGCTTTTCCGGCAACGCCAAGGATCGGAGCCGCCGGGTGAGGAAACCGACCTGCCGCGGTCCGGGCCCGCCTCCGCCGCCGAAAGGATTTGAGCAATCGAAACCATGCGCGTGCGCGCCACCAAAAGAACAAGCCGGCGACGCAAAAGGAGGAGGTGCAACACGAGGACTTCCCGGGAGGTCACCCATCCCGTACTACTCTCGCCCAAGCACGCTTAAGCTGCGGAGTTTCGATGGGATCCGGTGCATTAGTCTTTGGTATGATCGCACACATTGTCAAGTGTGGCGCGATCAGCGCTTTATGCCTTCGCAAGGCCGCCGCGCGCGCTTCAACGATCATAACTTTCTGTCGGGATGAATCTCGAGGCCGGGAGCGCCGCTGGAAAGCTCGTCCCGAGCCCGCCGCCGTCCCAACCGGGGCTCGCCCGGTTGAGGTCGACCTCGACCCCGAAACCTGTTCCGGGGCCCGTTTCGGAGCTTTTCCGGCAACGCCAAGGATCGGAGCCGCCGGGTGAGGAAACCGACTGCCGCGGTCCGGGCCCGCCTCCGCCGCCGAGAAGGATTTGAGCAATCGAAACCATGCGCGTGCGCGCCACCAAAAGAACAAGCCCGACTGACGCAAAAAGGAGGAGGTGCAACACGAGGACTTCCCAGGAGGTCACCCATCCCAGTACTACTCTCGCCCAAGCACGCTTAACTGCGGAGTTTCTGATGGGATCCGGTGCATTAGTCTTTGGTATGATCGCACTTTGTCAAGTGTGGCGCGATCAACTGCTTTATGCCTTCGCAAGGCCGCCGCGCGCGCTTCATACGATCATAACTTTCTGTCCGGGATGAATCTCGAGGCCCGGGAGGCGCCGCTGGAAAGCTCGTCCTGAGCCCGCCGCCGTCCCAACCGGGGCTCGCCCGGTTGAGGTCGACCTCGACCCCAGAAACCTGTTCCGGGGCCCGTTTCGGAGCTTTTCCGGCAACGCCAAGGATCGGAGCCGCCGGGTGAGGAAACCGACCTGCCGCGGTCCCGGGCCCGCCTCCGCCGCCGAGAAGGATTTGAGCAATCGAAACCATGCGCGTGCGCGCCACCAAAAGAACAAGCCCGACTGACGCAAAAAGGAGGAGGTGCAACACGAGGACTTCCCAGGAGGTCACCCATCCCGTACTACTCTCGCCCAAGCACGCTTAAGCTGCGGAGTTTCGATGGGATCCGGTGCATTAGTCTTTGGTATGATCGCTTTGTCAAGTGTGGCGCGATCAAGCGCTTTATGCCTTCGCAAGGCCGCCGCGCGCGCTTCATACGATCATAACTTTCTGTCCGGGATGAATCTCGAGGCCGGGAGCGCCGGCTGGAAAGCTCGTCCCCAGCCGCCGCCGTCCCAACCGGGCTCGCCGGTTGAGGTCGACCTCGACCCCAGAAACCTGTTCCGGGGCCCGTTTCGGAGCTTTTCCGGCAACGCCAAGGATCGGAGCCGCCGGGTGAGGAAACCGACCTGCCGCGGTCCGGGCCCGCCTCCGCCGCCGAGAAGGATTTGAGCAATCGAAACCATGCGCGTGCGCGCCACCAAAAGAACAAGCCCGACTGACGCAAAAAGGAGGAGGTGCAACACGAGGACTTCCCGGGAGGTCACCCATCCCGTCTACTACTCTCGCCCAAGCACGCTTAAGCTGCGGAGTTTCGATGGGATCCGTGCATTAGTCTTTGGTATGATCGCACACATCAAGTGTGGCGCGATCAAGCGCTTTATGCCTTCGCAAGGCCGCCGCGCGCGCGCCAACGATCATAACTTTCTGTCCGGGATGAATCTCGAGGCCCGGGAGGCGCCGCTGGAAAGCTCGTCCTGAGCCCGCCGCCGTCCCAACCAGGGCTCGCCCGGTTGAGGTCGACCTCGACCCCAGAAACCTGTTCCGGGGCCCGTTTCGGAGCTTTTCCGGCAACGCCAAGGATCGGAGCCGCCGGGTGAGGAAACCGACCTGCCGCGGTCCGGGCCCGCCTCCGCCGCCGAGAAGGATTTGAGCAATCGAAACCATGCGCGTGCGCGCCACCAAAAGAACAAGCCCGACTGACGCAAAAAGGAGGAGGTGCAACACGAGGACTTCCCAGGAGGTCACCCATCCCAGTACTACTCTCGCCCAAGCACGCTTAACTGCGGAGTTTCTGATGGGATCCGGTGCATTAGTGCTGGTATGATCGCACCTGTCAAGTGTGGCGCGATCAACTGCTTTATGCCTTCGCAAGGCCGCCGCGCGCGCTTCATACGATCATAACTTTCTGTCCGGGATGAATCTCGAGGCCGGGAGGCGCCGCTGGAAAGCTCGTCCTGAGCCCGCCGCCGTCCCAACCGGGCTCGCCGGTTGAGTCGACCTCGACCCCGAAACCTGTTCGGGGCCCGTTTCGGAGCTTTTCCAGCAACGCCAAGGATCGGAGCCGCCGGGTGAGGAAACCGACCTGCCGCGGTCCCGGGCCCGCCTCCGCCGCCGAGAAGGATTTGAGCAATCGAAACCATGCGCGTGCGCGCCACCAAAAGAACAAGCCCGACTGACGCAAAAAGGAGGAGGTGCAACACGAGGACTTCCCAGGAGGTCACCCATCCCAGTACTACTCTCGCCCAAGCACGCTTAACTGCGGAGTTTCTGATGGGATCCGGTGCATTAGTGCTGGTATGATCGCACCTGTCAAGTGTGGCGCGATCAACTGCTTTATGCCTTCGCAAGGCCGCCGCGCGCGCTTCAAACGATCATAACTTTCTGTCCGGGATGAATCTCGAGGCCGGGAGGCGCCGCTGAAAGCTCGTCCGAGCCCGCCGCCGTCCCAACCGGGCTCGCCGGTTGAGTCGACCTCGACCCCGAAAACCTGTTCCGGGGCCCGTTTCGGAGCTTTTCCGGCAACGCCAAGGATCGGAGCCGCCGGGTGAGGAAACCGACCTGCCGCGGTCCGGGCCCGCCTCCGCCGCCGAGAAGGATTTGAGCAATCGAAACCATGCGCGTGCGCGCCACCAAAAGAACAAGCCCGGCGACGCAAAAGGAGGAGGTGCAACACGAGGACTTCCCGGGAGGTCACCCATCCCGTACTACTCTCGCCCAAGCACGCTTAAGCTGCGGAGTTTGATGGGATCCGGTGCATTAGTCTTTGGTATGATCGCACTTGTCAAGTGTGGCGCGATCAAGCGCTTTATGCCTTCGCAAGGCCGCCGCGCGCGCTTCATACGATCATAACTTTACTGTCGGGATGAATCTCGAGGCCGGGAGCGCCGTGGAAAGCTCGTCTGAGCCCGCCGCCGTCCCAACCAGGGCTCGCCGGTTGAGGTCGACCTCGACCCCGAAAAACCTTTGTTCCGGGGCCCGTTTCGGAGCTTTTCCGGCAACGCCAAGGATCGGAGCCGCCGGGTGAGGAAACCGACCTGCCGCGGTCCGGGCCCGCCTCCGCCGCCGAAAGATTTGAGCAATCGAAACCATGCGCGTGCGCGCCACCAAAAGAACAAGCCCGGCGACGCAAAAGGAGGAGGTGCAACACGAGGACTTCCCGGGAGGTCACCCATCCCGGTACTACTCTCGCCCAAGCACGCTTAAGCTGCGGAGTTTCGATGGGATCCGGTGCATTAGTCTTTGGTATGATCGCACTTGTCAAGTGTGGCGCGATCAAGCGCTTTATGCCTTCGCAAGGCCGCCGCGCGCGCTTCATACGATCATAACTTTAAATCGGGATGAATCTCGAGGCCGGGAGGCGCCGGCCCAAGAAAGCTCGTCCCGAGCCGCCGCCGTCCCAACCAGGGCTCGCCGGTTGAGGTCGACCTCGACCCCGAAACCTGTTCCGGGGCCCGTTTCGGAGCTTTTCCAGGCAACGCCAAGGATCGGAGCCGCCGGGTGAGGAAACCGACTGCCGCGGTCCGGGCCCGCCTCCGCCGCCGAGAAGGATTTGAGCAATCGAAACCATGCGCGTGCGCGCCACCAAAAGAACAAGCCCGGCGACGCAAAAGGAGGAGGTGCAACACGAGGACTTCCCGGGAGGTCACCCATCCCGTACTACTCTCGCCCAAGCACGCTTAAGCTGCGGAGTTTCGATGGGATCCGGTGCATTAGTCTTGGTATGATCGCTTTGTCAAGTGTGGCGCGATCAAGCGCTTTATGCCTTCGCAAGGCCGCCGCGCGCGCTTCAACGATCATAACTTTCTGTCCGGGATGAATCTCGAGGCCGGGAGCGCCGCTGGAAAGCTCGTCCACGAGCCCGCCGCCGTCCCAACCGGGCTCGCCGGTTGAGTCGACCTCGACCCCGAAACCTGTTCCGGGGCCCGTTTCGGAGCTTTTCCGGCAACGCCAAGGATCGGAGCCGCCGGGTGAGGAAACCGACCTGCCGCGGTCCCGGGCCCGCCTCCGCCGCCGAGAAGGATTTGAGCAATCGAAACCATGCGCGTGCGCGCCACCAAAAGAACAAGCCCGACTGACGCAAAAAGGAGGAGGTGCAACACGAGGACTTCCCAGGAGGTCACCCATCCCAGTACTACTCTCGCCCAAGCACGCTTAAGCTGCGGAGTTTCGATGGGATCCGGTGCATTAGTCTTTGGTATGATCGCACTGTCAAGTGTGGCGCGATCAACTGCTTTATGCCTTCGCAAGGCCGCCGCGCGCGCTTCAGACGATCATAACTTTCTGTCCGGGATGAATCTCGAGGCCCGGGAGCGCCGCTGGAAAGCTCGTCCTGAGCCCGCCGCCGTCCCAACCGGGGCTCGCCCGGTTGAGGTCGACCTCGACCCCAGAAACCTGTTCCGGGGCCCGTTTCGGAGCTTTTCCGGCAACGCCAAGGATCGGAGCCGCCGGGTGAGGAAACCGACCTGCCGCGGTCCGGGCCCGCCTCCGCCGCCGAGAAGGATTTGAGCAATCGAAACCATGCGCGTGCGCGCCACCAAAAGAACAAGCCCGACTGACGCAAAAAGGAGGAGGTGCAACACGAGGACTTCCCGGGGGTCACCCATCCCGATCTTACTCTCGCCCAAGCACGCTTAAGCTGCGGAGTTTCGATGGGATCCGGTGCATTAGTCTTTGGTATGATCGCTTTGTCAAGTGTGGCGCGATCAAGCTGCTTTATGCCTTCGCAAGGCCGCCGCGCGCGCGCTTCAAACGATCATAACTTTCTGTCCGGGATGAATCTCGAGGCCCGGGAGGCGCCGTTGGAAAGCTCGTCCTGAGCCCGCCGCCGTCCCAACCAGGGCTCGCCCGGTTGAGGTCGACCTCGACCCCAGAAACCTGTTCCGGGGCCCGTTTCGGAGCTTTTCCAGCAACGCCAAGGATCGGAGCCGCCGGGTGAGGAAACCGACCTGCCGCGGTCCCGGGCCCGCCTCCGCCGCCGAGAAGGATTTGAGCAATCGAAACCATGCGCGTGCGCGCCACCAAAAGAACAAGCCCGACTGACGCAAAAAGGAGGAGGTGCAACACGAGGACTTCCCAGGAGGTCACCCATCCCAGTACTACTCTCGCCCAAGCACGCTTAACTGCGGAGTTTCTGATGGGATCCGGTGCATTAGTCTTTGGTATGATCGCTTTGTCAAGTGTGGCGCGATCAAGCGCTTTATGCCTTCGCAAGGCCGCCGCGCGCGCTTCAGACGATCATAACTTTCTGTCCGGGATGAATCTCGAGGCCGGGAGCGCCGGCTGGAAAGCTCGTCCTGAGCCGCCGCCGTCCCAACCGGGGCTCGCCGGTTGAGTCGACCTCGACCCCGAAACCCTGTTCCGGGGCCCGTTTCGGAGCTTTTCCGCAACGCCAAGGATCGGAGCCGCCGGGTGAGGAAACCGACCTGCCGCGGTCCGGGCCCGCCTCCGCCGCCGAGAAGGATTTGAGCAATCGAAACCATGCGCGTGCGCGCCACCAAAAGAACAAGCCGGCGACGCAAAAGGAGGAGGTGCAACACGAGGACTTCCCGGAGGTCACCCATCCCGTACTACTCTCGCCCAAGCACGCTTAAGCTGCGGAGTTTCGATGGGATCCGGTGCATTAGTCTTTGGTATGATCGCACTGTCAAGTGTGGCGCGATCAAGCGCTTTATGCCTTCGCAAGGCCGCCGCGCGCTTCAACGATCATAACTTTCTGTCGGGATGAATCTCGAGGCCGGGAGGCGCCGCTGGAAAGCTCGTCCGAGCCGCCGCCGTCCCAACCGGGCTCGCCGGTTGAGGTCGACCTCGACCCCGAAACCTGTTCCGGGGCCCGTTTCGGAGCTTTTCCAGCAACGCCAAGGATCGGAGCCGCCGGTGAGGAAACCGACCTGCGCGGTCCGGGCCCGCCTCCGCCGCCGAGAAGGATTTGAGCAATCGAAACCATGCGCGTGCGCGCCACCAAAAGAACAAGCCGGCGACGCAAAAAGGAGGAGGTGCAACACGAGGACTTCCCGGGAGGTCACCCATCCCGTACTACTCTCGCCCAAGCACGCTTAAGCTGCGGAGTTTCGATGGGATCCGGTGCATTAGTCTTGGTATGATCGCACTTTGTCAAGTGTGGCGCGATCAACGCGCTTTATGCCTTCGCAAGGCCGCCGCGCGCGCGCTTCAAACGATCATAACTTTACGTCGGGATGAATCTCGAGGCCGGGAGGCGCCGCTGGAAAGCTCGTCTGAGCCCGCCCGTCCCAACCAGGGCTCGCCGGTTGAGGTCGACCTCGACCCCGAAAACCTGTTCGGGGCCCGTTTCGGAGCTTTTCCGGCAACGCCAAGGATCGGAGCCGCCGGGTGAGGAAACCGACCTGCCGCGGTCCGGGCCCGCCTCCGCCGCCGAGAAGGATTTGAGCAATCGAAACCATGCGCGTGCGCGCCACCAAAAGAACAAGCCGGCGACGCAAAAGGAGGAGGTGCAACACGAGGACTTCCCGGGAGGTCACCCATCCCGATACTACTCTCGCCCAAGCACGCTTAAGCTGCGGAGTTTACGATGGGATCCGGTGCATTAGTCTTTGGTATGATCGCACTTTGTCAAGTGTGGCGCGATCAAGCTGCTTTATGCCTTCGCAAGGCGCCGCGCGCGCTTCATACGATCATAACTTTCTGTCGGGATGAATCTCGAGGCCGGGAGGCGCCGGCTGGAAAGCTCGTCTGAGCCGCCGCCGTCCCAACCAGGGCTCGCCGGTTGAGGTCGACCTCGACCCCGAAACCTGTTCGGGGCCCGTTTCGGAGCTTTTCCGGCAACGCCAAGGATCGGAGCCGCCGGGTGAGGAAACCGACCTGCCGCGGTCCGGGCCCGCCTCCGCCGCCGAGAAGGATTTGAGCAATCGAAACCATGCGCGTGCGCGCCACCAAAAGAACAAGCCCGGCCCGACGCAAAAGGAGGAGGTGCAACACGAGGACTTCCCGGGAGGTCACCCATCCCGTACTACTCTCGCCCAAGCACGCTTAACTGCGGAGTTTCGATGGGATCCGGTGCATTAGTCTTTGGTATGATCGCACTGTCAAGTGTGGCGCGATCAAGCGCTTTATGCCTTCGCAAGGCCGCCGCGCGCGCTTCAACGATCATAACTTTACATCGGGATGAATCTCGAGGCCGGGAGGCGCCGGCCCAGGAAAGCTCGTCCTGAGCCGCCGCCGTCCCAACCGGGCTCGCCGGTTGAGTCGACCTCGACCCCGAAACCTGTTCGGGGCCCGTTTCGGAGCTTTTCCAGGCAACGCCAAGGATCGGAGCCGCCGGGTGAGGAAACCGACCTGCCGCGGTCCGGGCCCGCCTCCGCCCGCCGAGAAGGATTTGAGCAATCGAAACCATGCGCGTGCGCGCCACCAAAAGAACAAGCCCGGCGACGCAAAAGGAGGAGGAGGTGCAACACGAGGACTTCCCGGGAGGTCACCCATCCCGTCATACTACTCTCGCCCAAGCACGCTTAAGCTGCGGAGTTTCGATGGGATCCGGTGCATTAGTCTTTGGTATGATCGCTTTGTCAAGTGTGGCGCGATCAAGCGCTTTATGCCTTCGCAAGGCCGCCGCGCGCTTCATACGATCATAACTTTCGTCGGGATGAATCTCGAGGCCGGGAGGCGCCGCTGGAAAGCTCGTCCTCGAGCCCGCCGCCGTCCCAACCGGGGCTCGCCGGTTGAGTCGACCTCGACCCCGAAACCTGTTCCGGGGGCCCGTTTCGGAGCTTTTCCGGCAACGCCAAGGATCGGAGCCGCCGGGTGAGGAAACCGACCTGCCGCGGTCCGGGCCCGCCTCCGCCGCCGAAAGGATTTGAGCAATCGAAACCATGCGCGTGCGCGCCACCAAAAGAACAAGCCGGCGACGCAAAAGGAGGAGGTGCAACACGAGGACTTCCCGGGAGGTCACCCATCCCGTACTACTCTCGCCCAAGCACGCTTAAGCTGCGGAGTTTCGATGGGATCGGTGCATTAGTCTTTGGTATGATCGCACCTCAAGTGTGGCGCGATCAAGCGCTTCATGCCTTCGCAAGAGGCCGCCGCGCGCGCTTCAACGATCATAACTTTCTGTCCGGGATGAATCTCGAGGCCGGGAGCGCCGTGGAAAGCTCGTCCTGAGCCGCCGCCGTCCCAACCGGGCTCGCCGGTTGAGTCGACCTCGACCCCGAAACCTGTTCGGGGCCCGTTTCGGAGCTTTTCGGCAACGCCAAGGATCGGAGCCGCCGGGTGAGGAAACCGACTGCCGCGGTCCGGGCCCGCCTCCGCCGCCGAGAAGGATTTGAGCAATCGAAACCATGCGCGTGCGCGCCACCAAAAGAACAAGCCCGACTGACGCAAAAAGGAGGAGGTGCAACACGAGGACTTCCCAGGAGGTCACCCATCCCAGTACTACTCTCGCCCAAGCACGCTTAACTGCGGAGTTTCTGATGGGATCCGGTGCATTAGTCTGGTATGATCGCACCTGTCAAGTGTGGCGCGATCAACTGCTTTATGCCTTCGCAAGGCCGCCGCGCGCGCTTCATACGATCATAACTTTCTGTCCGGGATGAATCTCGAGGCCGGGAGCGCCGCTGGAAAGCTCGTCCCGAGCCGCCGCCGTCCCAACCGGGCTCGCCGGTTGAGTCGACCTCGACCCCAGAAACCTGTTCCGGGGCCCGTTTCGGAGCTTTTCCACAACGCCAAGGATCGGAGCCGCCGGGTGAGGAAACCGACTGCGCGGTCCGGGCCCGCCTCCGCCGCCGAAGGATTTGAGCAATCGAAACCATGCGCGTGCGCGCCACCAAAGAACAAGCCCGGCGACGCAAAAGGAGGAGGTGCAACACGAGGACTTCCCGGGAGGTCACCCATCCAGTCTACTCTCGCCCAAGCACGCTTAACTGCGGAGTTTACGATGGGATCCGGTGCATTAGTCTTTGGTATGATCGCTTTTCAAGTGTGGCGCGATCAGCGCTTTATGCCTTCGGAAGGCCGCCGCGCGCTTCATACGATCATAACTTTCGTCCGGGATGAATCTCGAGGCCGGGAGGCGCCGGCCCAAGAAAGCTCGTCTGAGCCCGCCGCCGTCCCAACCAGGGCTCGCCGGTTGAGGTCGACCTCGACCCCGAAACCTGTTCGGGGCCCGTTTCGGAGCTTTCCGGCAACGCCAAGGATCGGAGCCGCCGGGTGAGGAAGCCTGCCGCGGTCCGGGCCCGCCTCCGCCGCCGAGAAGGATTTGAGCAATCGAAACCATGCGCGTGCGCGCCACCAAAGAACAAGCCCGGCGACGCAAAAGGAGGAGGTGCAACACGAGGACTTCCCGGAGGTCACCCATCCCGTACTACTCTCGCCCAAGCACGCTTAGCTGCGGAGTTTACGATGGGATCGGTGCATTAGTCTTTGGTATGATCGCTTTGTCAAGTGTGGCGCGATCAACGCTTTATGCCTTCGCAGGCCGCCGCGCGCGCTTCATACGATCATAACTTTCAATCCGGGATGAATCTCGAGGCCCGGGAGGCGCCGCTGGAAAGCTCGTCCTGAGCCCGCCGCCGTCCCAACCGGGGCTCGCCCGGTTGAGGTCGACCTCGACCCCAGAAACCTGTTCCGGGACCGTTTCGGAGCTTTTCCAGCAACGCCAAGGATCGGAGCCGCCGGGTGAGGAAACCGACCTGCCGCGGTCCCGGGCCCGCCTCGCCGCCGAGAAGGATTTGAGCAATCGAAACCATGCGCGTGCGCGCCACCAAAAGAACAAGCCCGACTGACGCAAAAAGGAGGAGGTGCAACACGAGGACTTCCCAGGAGGTCACCCATCCCAGTACTACTCTCGCCCAAGCACGCTTAACTGCGGAGTTTCTGATGGGATCCGGTGCATTAGTGCTTTGGTATGATCGCACTCAAGTGTGGCGCGATCAGCGCTTTATGCCTTCGCAAGGCGCCGCGCGCGCACGCATACGATCATAACTTTCTATCGGGATGAATCTCGAGGCCGGAGCGCGGCATGAAAGCTCGTCCCCAGCCGCCGCGTCCCAACCGGGCTCGCCGGTTGAGTCGACCTCGACCCCGAAAACCTGTTCCGGGCCGTTTGAGCTTTTCCAAGCAACGCCAAGGATCGGGCCGCCGGGTGAGGAAACCGACCTATGCCGCGGTCCCGGAGCCCGCCTCCGCCGCCGAGAAGGATTTGAGCAATCGAAACCATGCGCGTGCGCGCCACCAAAGAACAAGCCCGGCCGACGCAAAAAGGAGGAGGTGCAACACGAGGACTTCCCGGGAGGTCACCCATCCCGTCTTCTCGCCCAAGCACGCTTAAGCTGCGGAGTTTACGATGGGATCCGGTGCATTAGTCTTGTATGATCGCACTTTGTCAAGTGTGGCGCGATCAGCGCATGCCTTCGCAAAGCCGCCGCTCGCTTCGAATGCTCATAACTTTCCGGATGAATCTCGAGGCCGGGATGAATCTCGAGCCGGGAGGCCGTCCCAACCCGGGCTCGTCCGGTTGTGCGCGTGCGCGCCACCAAAAGAACAAGCCGCGAACGCAAAAAGGAGAAGGTGCAACACGAGGACTTCCCCGGGAGGTCACCCATCCCGATTACTACTCTCGCCCAAGCACGCTTAAGCTGAGGTTCGATGGGATCCGTGCATTAATCTGGTATGATCGCTTTTCAAGTGTGGGCGCGATCGGCCTTTATGCCTTCGGGCGCCGCGCGCTTCGAGACGATGCTCTTTCTGTCGGGATGAATCTCGAGGCCCGGGAGGCGCCGGCCCAGAGCTCGTCTGGAGCCCGCCGCCGTCTAACCCGGCCTCGCCGGTTGGGAGTGGAGCCTCGACCCCGAAACCTATTCACAGGGGACCGTTTCGAACTTTTCGGCAACGCGGATCGGAAAGCCGCCGGGGAAGGCGCGACTGCCCCCGTGATCCGGGAGCCCGCCTACGCCGCCCGAGAAGGATTTGAGCAATCGAAGAGAAGCCTGCTCACCGCGTCAGCACCACAATGGAAACGAAGCCCGGCGACGCAAAAGGAGGAGAGGTGCAACACGAGGACTTCCCGGGAGGTGCTGTCGATGCTATCTCTATAATGCAAACCGCTTAGCTGCGGAATGCGGTAGGATCTAGTTAATTAGTCTTTGAAGTATGGTGTTTTGTCAGTGTGGCGGGAGTGTTGCTGCCTCTTTGCCCGAGGAGCCGCCGCGCTTTGCCCAAACGATCTGCTTTCCAGATGGGATATGAATCTCGAGCCCGGGACGTGAAGCTGGAGTCACGAGCCCGCTAGCCGTCCCAACGAACTCGCCGGGTTGAGGCCTCGTCCTCGACCCAAAAACCTCTTGGAGCTGGTTCGGAGCTTGTGATGGCGCCAAAGTCAGACAGACCGAAGAAGCCGATCTGCCATGTGGTCCAGGGTTAGCCCTCATGCAGAAAGTTTGATGTCCAGGCACTAGTGGCATACCAAAAGAACAAGCTCGGCGGCAAAAGGAAGAGTGATGAGACTTCGAGGGTGCACCGTCCAGTCACGGCTCATG
>JAMKYM010000887.1:0-20517 GCA_026541065.1 Canavalia ensiformis | reverse complement strand
TCACCTCTAAGTAATTTCTATGTATTTGTAGCAGTTGATTCATACAATGTTATATTTTTATATCTATTAATAATAAAGTTATGAATGTCTAAAAATTATCTTTAAAAAGAAAGTCTTAAATTAATAAAATAGAGAAATTTATGTTAATTAAATAGGTTGGTGAGTATTATTCATTTTTGTTCAAAAATAGTATTGGGATTCATTATTCAATAATTTATGACTTTTTTTTATCATTAATCAGCTTGTTGTTCTATAATTAATTTGGCCCAATTAGAAAAAACAAAATAAGATTGAGAAACTTACCTTGCCAAGTCTCTAAGCCTTGCATATAGGTTATCTTTCAGCAAGATAACCATTAGCTTCAATGTTATAATTAATGAGTAACGATTTAATCATGTCATCGACTTCTCCTTTTCTTTGCATTGCTTGACAAAACACTATCATCCATGAGCTTCCTTAGTAGTGACTTGGCATAAAGTGGACCTTAGACAAATGTTTCTTGGCATGACATGCTCGTGCAATTATTTCTATAGATGCATCCTCGGGAAGTTGTTGAGATCTCAGGCATTCTTCATTTAATTAATGCACAAGTCAAGGGCAATTAAAAAAGCGATTCATCATCACAAAGAACAAATAATGTCTTGAACAGTGGATGATGAAGATAAAGTGTATCAATAAAGGAAGCAATAGTTCAACATAAAACCCAATTGCCCCGACTGCTTTCTCCCGAGATAATATGATGCTATCGAAAATATGAACAACAACTACACTAAAATTACGTTCTGATCTTGAAGGTCCTATGTCTTACCCCCCCACTTGATTGGAAAAATGGAATTTGATTGCGAAGTAAGCATTTGGCATTTCTAGAATGCCAAAGAACCATGATTTGATCGAGAAACGTTTACGATATGCGATGGAGATATGGATACTTGGAGCATCCTATGTACTCTAAGCATTGGTGAAGTTGTTTTTTTGAGATAACAAATTGTAAAGGAAACTTAGATAAGGTCCTGAATCCATTATATGCCAACCAAGCAAGTAACAATAGCCATCCACTGAACTTCAAGTCATTCAAGATCAAAGGTCCTGACATCATGGTAGGAACATCGGAGAGCAATGGTCCATGCTCAAAGAATTAATACTACACTCATGAATCGTTCATATATTGGTCTCTGTCACAGTGTTGAATACCCAAGATTTTATGATCAATCATTCCAACAGACATTGCAAGTGGTCTAGTGTCACTACCTCCACATTTAAAAATACCTTTGCAGAAGAAGGTTCTCATAGAATTTGATATTCCCGATTGGAACATACAATCCATATACCAAACAAAGATCAAGGAAACAAAGAGACAAAACCACAACACACTGATATTATTGGCACTTCCTTACCAGATGATCCTGAGATTAAGCAATATCATCACCCTTGAACCAAATTTTGCATAGAGCGGCAAGCGAAGTTTCAATGCTCAAGAGCGGATCTAAGCCTAGTAGAAGACAACATTAATGAGGAGCCAACTATGCTGTAAACTCTGTTGCATATCTGCAGTGTCCTAGTGGTGTTCTTTGGCTGGTCTTATTTCTAAGTTAATTCTCACGTACATAAACCACTCTCGACTCTTACTCTTGAGCCTCTTTTTTCTAGGCGAGTTTACTTTCCATCAAACCTGAGGTATAGAACCTAAAGCTGAAACCGATGTTGTGGCCAATCAAGATTACTTCAACCACCTGCTATGCTTCGAGTTGATGTTGTTACTCTTTCTTGAGTGTAAAGATCTCTTTATCAATTGATTAAAGCTTACGCTCGCCACCCTTTTTCTATTTTCTCCTTGGCATTTTGTCATAATCTTGGTATTGAGGGACTAATCTAAAAATCTTATGATCAATATGGAGAGACTAGTTTAGGTTGATGATCTTGGGCTTTGGATTAGATGAAGTAGCAAGGCCTTGAAGCGGCTTTACTACATCGCAGCAACACCAAGAAAATACTTGGCCTTGCTAGGCTTCTTGCACTACGGTCGGGAAAAAAGATCTCTGGGTGATGGTAATGAAGGGAATGAAACTATCCTCAAAATCTTTAAACATGTCTGATCAGACTTGTCATCTCCAAAGCACAACACAAAATATGTTGGATTATTGTTTCGATCTTTGGCTAATAGCAAGTCATCAAGTTTAAGGTTAATAGTTATGCAAAGTAATTCCGACAGACGGCAATCAACTCGTTAAAATTTGAAATGAATTTTATTGATAAAATGGAGTCGCCACCAAATTTTATTTAAGGAAAAGTTTGGAAAAAACCTAACTTGAAAAAGAGACTCGAAGTTTGGGAGCTCGGTTACAAGTGGGGAAGGTATTAGGCACCCCACTTGCCGTTCGAAGAAACGGCACCCTTAAAGCCCGAGTGTGTGATTTTGAACCGTTTGGATCCCTTTAATTAATGTGAAAAATAATTTGTGAAGGTTAGGCTTTGGCGGGGACTTGATCTGCTCCTCGTATTCCCGGTGCAATGGAAACTCAAGACTACGTAGTTGGTTTTTGTGAAGGCTTGACCTTCAAAAAGCGTTTGAGAAAAAAAGTATCGAAAGTTTTTGTTTTTTAAAAAAACTTTATCTTGTAAAAGGGCCTTAAGTCGCTTTCATGCACAAGGAGCGGAGCCTCTTGCTTTGAGATGTTAAAACTACAATTAATTAAAGCATGGAGGGCCAGACAACATAAGAGCATGAAAGCAATAAATCTAAACTAGAAGGTGGCCTCCAACCAAGGCACTGAAGGTAAATCTAAACTAGATGGCGACTGTGACATGAGGCTTTGAAACCAGTAAATCATAACTAGATGGCGACGACAACGGTCTGAAAGCGATGGAAAATCTAAACTAGATGACACGACACCATAGGCTTAAAGCGAAGAAATCTAAACTAGATGGCGGCACGACAACATAGGCTGAAAGCGATAAATCAAAACTAGATGGCGACGACAACATATGCTGAAAGCGATAAATCTAAACTAGATGGTGGCCCGACATCATGGCACAAAGTAGTAAATCTAAACTAGATGAGCGACGACACCATGAGCTGGAGACGATAAATCTAAACTAGATGGCGGCACGACAACATAGGCTGACGATAAATCTAAACTAGAGAGGTGGCACGACAACATAGGCACGAAGCGATAAATCTAAACTAGATGGCGGCTTGACAACATAGGCCTGAAAGCAGTAAATCAAAACTAGATGGCGGCCTGACAACATAGCCCTGAAAGTTGTAAATCTAAACTAGATGGCGGCCTGACACCGAAATTAAAGCGATAAATCTAAACTAGATGGCGGCGACAACATAGGCACAAAGCGGTAAATCTAAACTAGAAGGTGGCGAGACAACATAGGCACAGTAGTAAATCTAAATTAGATGGCGATCACATGACATAGGCTGGCGATAATCTAAACTAGATAATGGCACGACACCATAGGCTTTGGCATTAAATCTAAACTAGATGGCGACACAACATCGACCAGGAAACGATAAATCAAAACTAGATGGCGGCCTGACAACATAGGCCTCAAAGAAGTAAATCTAAACTAGATGGCGGCCTAACAACATAGGACTGAAAGCAGTAAATCTAAGCTAGATGGCGGCCTGAAAACAACGGCCTCAAAGCAGTAAATCTAAACTAGAATGCGGCCTGACAACATAGGCCTGAAAGCAGTAAATCTAAACTAGATGGCGGCCTGACAACAACGGTCTGAAAGTTGTAAATCTAAACTAGATGACGAGTGACACCATAGGCACAAAGCGATGAAATCTAAACCTCGATGGCGACGACAACATAGGCACGAAAAGGAGTAAATCAAAACTAGATGACGGCCCGATAACATAGGGCTGAAAGTAGTAAATCTAAACTAGATGGCGGCCTAACAACACAAACAAAGCGGTAAATCTAAACTAGAAGGTGGCACGACAACATAGGCTGAAATAAATCTAAAACTAGATGGCGAAGTTTGGACAACAACGACACCAAAGATGAAATCTAAACTAGATGGCGCACGACACCACAGCCCAAAGCGGAAATCTAAACTTGATGGTGGCCCACAACATAGGCCTGAAACCAGTAAATCTAAACTGAGATTGCGACACGACAACAGGCACAGAAAGTAGTAAATCTAAACTAGATGGCGCACACCATAGGTGTGAAACGATAAATCTAAACTAGATGGCGACACGACAACATAGGCTGAAAAGCAAGAAATCTAAACTAGAAGGTGGCACGACAACATACACGAAAGCGACAAATCTAAACTAGATGACGGCCTGACAAAGATAGGCTTGAAAGCGAAGAAAATCTAAACAAGATGGCGGCCCAGCAACATCGACACAAATGTAAATCGGAAACAGATGGCGACTGACAACATAGGCTGAGCTTGTAAATCTAAACTAGATGGCGGCGACAACATAGGCTTTGAAAGCATGAAATCTAAACTAGATGGCGGCACGACAACATAAGCACTGGCGGTAAATCTAAACTAGATAGCGGCGACACCATAGGTCTGAAGCGATAAATCTAAACTAGATAGCGACTTTGACGACATAGGCAAGGCAAAATCTAAACAAGATGGCGGCGGCAACATCGACCTGGAAGTAAATGTCGAAACTAGATCGACGACAACATGAGCTGACGATAAATCTAAACTAGATGGCGACAAAACAACATAGGCTTTGATAATCTAAACTAGATGGCGGCACGACAACAACTGACCTAAAGATAAATCTAAACAGAATGACGACACCATATTACCACAAGCGATAAATCGAAACTAGATGGTGGCACGACAACATAGAGCACTGAAACGATAAATCAAAACTAGATGACGACTTTGACAACATAGACACAGTAGTAAATCCTAAACTACATGAAGCGACACCATAGAGCGTGAAAGCGGAAATCTAAACTAGATGACGGCACGACAACATAGGCACGAAAGCGATGAAATCTAAACTAGAAGGTGGCCTAACAACATACACTGACGATAAAATCTAAACTAGATGGCGGCGACATGCGACAGGCTTGAAAGCGAGAAAATCTAAACAAGATGGCGACTAACAACATCCAATGAAGTAGTAAATCGAAAACTAGATGGTGGCACGACAACATAGGCTGAAACTTGATAAATCTAAACTAGATGATGGCCCGACAACATAGGCCCGAAAATAAATATAAACTAGATGGCGGCCCGACAACGTGACCTCAAAGCGTTAAATCTAAACTAGATGACGTCCGACACCCAGCTAAGAAAGCGATGTCGAAACCTAGATGGTGGCACTGACAACATGAAAATTGAAATCAAAACTAGATGGTGGCACGACAACATAGGCTTTGAAAGTAGTAAATCTAAACTAGATGGCAAAACTCGATAAGGCGTGGAAAGGTGAAATCTAAACTAGATGATGGCATTGATTTACAACAGGCACAAAGTAGTAAATCTAAACTAGATGGCAGACCTCACCATAAGAAGCGTAAGCGAGTAAAACTAAACTAGATGGCTGACACGACAACATAGGCGGAGTAGTAAATCTAAACTAGAAGGTGGCACGACAACATAGGCACAAAGCGATAAATCTAAACTAGATGACGACAACATAATTTGAAAGATCAATCTAAAGCTGGATAGTGACACGACACCATGGAAACTTTGAAGCCGATAATCTAAACTAGAAGGTGGCGACACATAAGGCACAAGCGAGTAAATCTAAACTAGATGGGGAATATGCATGACAACATAGGACTGAAAGCAGTAAATCTAAACTAGATGACGGCTCCCACACCATAAGGAAAGCAAGAAATCTTAACTAGATGCAGAGTGGCCTGACAACATAGTCCCAAAGCGATAAAAATCAAAACTAGAAGGTGGCGACACAATACTGGGCCTGGAAAACAAGAAATCTAAACTAGATGGCGGCCCTAACAAACATAGGCCAAAGAAGCGATCATCGAAACAAGATGGCTGACCTAACATCATAGGCACGAAATCGATAAATCAAAACTTCAAAGGTGGCGGACAACATAGAGCACAAAATGTAAATCTAAACTAGATTAACGTAATATAAACCTAATGATAAATCTAAACTAGAAGGTGGCACGACAACATAGGCACTGGCGATAAATCTAAACTAGATGGCGGCACGACAACATAAGATTAAATGAAATCTAAACAAGATAATGACGACACCATAAACTAAAAGCGATAAATCTAAACAAGATGGCGGCCAGACAACATCGACCTAAAAGTAGTAAATCAAAACTAGATGGCAGCCTCACAACATAGGCCTGAAAGCAGTAAATCTAAACTAGATGGCGGCGACAACGAGGCTGAAAAAGTAATCTAAACTAGATTAGCGGCCTGAAAACAACGACTCAAAAGCAAGTAAATCTAAACTAGATGACGACCTAACACCATAGGCACAACGATAAATCTAAACTAGATGGTGGCGACAACATGGGCCTGAAACAAAAGTAAATCTAAACTAGATAATGACGCGACAACAGGTGCGAAAGCGATAAATCTAAACTAGATGACAGGCGACACCATAGGCGTGAAAGTAGTAAATCTAAACTAGAGGGCGGCCTTATAACATAGGCACACAAAAACGATAAATCTAAACTAGAAGGTGGCACGACAACGCCCGCACGAAAGTAAATCTAAACTAGATGGCCGCCTCACACCATAGGCGTGAAAGCAGTAAAACTAAACTAGATGGCGGCCTGACAACATAGGCCAGAAAGTAGTAAATCTAAACTAGAAAGGTGGCGAAGCAACGCAAACACAGCGATAAATCTAAACTAGATGGCGGCACGACAACATAAACTGAAAGCGTGTAAATAAAGCGGATGACGGCTGACACCATAGGCTGGCGGTAAATCTAAACTAGATGGTGACGACAACATCATTGAAAGAAGTAAATCAATACTAGATGGCGGCCTGACAACATAGTCCTCAAAGAAGTAAATCTAAACTTGATGGCGGCCTGACAACATAGGTCGGACGATAAATCTAAGCTAGGCAATGACGACAACAACGGCCTCAAAAAGTAAATCTAAACTAGTTAGCGACAACATAGGCACAGCGGTAACTCTAAACTTCGATTAGCGACAACAACGGTTTGAAACATTAAATCAAAACTAGATGGCGGCGACAACAAACTGGCGATAATCAAAACTAGAAGGTGGCACGACAACATAAGCTGGCGATAAATCTAAACTAGATGGCGGCGACAACATAGTCTGAAAAGAAATCTAAACTAGATGTGACGACTTCTTATAGGCCTGAAAGCAGTAAATCTAAACTAGAAGTTGGCGACAACATGGGCACAAAGCGGTAAATCTAAACTAGATGGCGACACGACAACTGGGCTGAAAGCGATGAAATCTAAACTAGATACGTGACTGACACCATAGGCACAAGCCCGATGAAATCTAAACTAGATGGCGGCGACAAAATCGACACAAAGCGATGAAATCAAAACTAGATGGCGGACACGACAACATAGGCCTCAAAGTAAATCTAAACTAGATGGCGGCACACAACATAGGCACGAAAAGCGATAAATCTAAGCTACTGTGACGACAACAACGGCCTCAAAGCGTTAAATCTAAACTAGATTCGCGACCTAACAACATAGGCACAGCAGTCAATCTAAACTAGATGGTGAGCAACAGCGATGTGAAAGCGATGAAATCTAAACTAGATGATGGCTGACACCATAGGCACGAAAGCGATAAATCTAAACTAGATGGCGACATTAGGACAACATAGGCCTGGCGGTAAATAAAAACTAGATGAAGGCCTAACAACATATGCTGAAACGGTAAATCTAAACTAGATGGTGGCACGACAACATAGGCACAGAAAGTAATAAATCTAAACTAGATGGCGGCACGACACCATAGGCACAGCGATAAATCTAAACTATGATTAAACTTGACAACATGAGCACAACGATCAATCTAACCTAGAAGGTGGCGACAACCAAGGCCTGAAAGCGATAAATCTAAACTAGATGGCGCGGCCTAACAACATGGCCCTGAGAGCAGTAATCAAACTAGATGGCGGCCTAACATCATAGGCCTGAAACGATGAAATCAAAACTAGAAGGGTGGCACGGCAACATAAGCACAGAAAGTAGTAAATCTCTAAACTAGATTGACGACAACATAGGCACAGAAACGATAAATCTAAACTAGAAGGTGGCACGACACAGCAAACACAGAAAAACAGTAAATCTAAACTAGATGGCGGCGACAACATAAATTTGGCGAGTAAATCTAAACTAGATGACGGCCCACACCATAAGGCGTGAAAGCGATAAATCTTAACTAGATGGCGGCACGACAACATAGTCACACGATAAATCAAAACTAGAAGGTGGCACTTTTTGATCCCACGCTGAAACGATAAATCTAAACTAGATGGCGGCCTAACAACATAGGCCAGGAAGCAGTAAATCGAAACAAGATGGCGGCCTAACATCATAGGCCTGAAATCAGTAAATCAAAACTCGAAGGTGGCCAGACAACATAGGCCTGAAAGCAGTAAATCTAAACTAGATTGCGGCCTGACAATATAGGCCTGAAAGCAGTAAATCTAAACTAGAAGGTGGCCTGACAACATGGGCACGAACGATGAAATCTAAACTAGATGGCGACGACAACATAGAGGCCCAAGAAAAAGTAAATCTAAACAAGATGACGGCCTGACACCATAGGCCTAAAAGCAGTAAATCTAAACAAGATGGCGGCCAGACAACATCGACCTAAAAGTAGTAAATCAAAACTAGATGGCAGCCTCACAACATAGGCCTGAAAGCAGTAAATCTAAACAAGATGGCGGCCTGACAACTTAGGCCTGAAAGAAGTAAATCTAAACTAGATTGCGGCCTGAAAACAACGGCCTCAAAGCAGTAAATCTAAACTAGATGACGGCCTAACACCATAGGCCTGAAAGCAGTAAATCTAAACTAGATGGTGGCCTGACAACATAGGCCTGAAACTAGTAAATCTAAACTAGATGGCGGCACACGACAACATAGGTGCGAAAGCGATGAAATCTAAACTAGATGGCGACTTTGACACCATAGGCGTGAAAGTAGTAAATCTAAACTAGAGGCGACCTTATAACATGAGCACAAACGATAAATCTAAACTAGAAGGTGGCGACAACATCTGCACTTTGTAGTAAATCTAAACTAGATGACTTTGACACCATAGGCCTAGATCCCGAGAAAATCTAAACAAGATGGCGGCTGACAACATCGACAAAAGTAGTAAATCGAAACTAGATGGCGGCACGACAACATAGGCACGAAAACGATGTCTAAACTAGATGGTGCCACGACAACATGAGACGAAAGCGGTAAATCTAAACTAGATGGCGGCACTGAAAACAACAACCTCAAAGCGATTAATCAACTAGATGACGGCACCATAGGCTGAAAGCAATAAATCTAAACTAGATGGTGGCGTGACAACATAGGCCTAAAGCGATAAATCTAAACTATATGGCGCTTTGACAACATAGGCACGAAAGTACTAAATCTAAACTAGATAGCCGCCTCACACCATAGGCGTGGCTTGATAAATCTTAACTAGAGGCGGCTTTGACAACATAATCACGACGGTAAATAAAAACTAGAAGGTGGCACGACCTGATAGGCACAGAAAGTAGTAAATCTAAACTAGATGGCGACACAACATAGGCACAAGACGATAAATCGAAACTAGATGGCGGCCCTAACATCATAGGCACAAGCGATAAATCAAAACTAGAAGGTAGCTTGACAACATAGGCAATGACGGTATCTAAACTAGATTGCGGCACGACCGACATAGGCAAGAAAGCGGTAAATGCAAACTAGAAGGTGGCACGACAACATAGGCACGAAGCGGTAAATCTAAACTAGATGGCTGACACGACAACATAGGTGAAAGCAGTAAATCTAAACTAGAATGATGACGACACCATGAGCCTAAAAATGTAAATCTAAACAAGATGGCGGCCAGACAACAACGGCCTCAAAGAAGTAAATCTAAACTAGATTGCGGCTTGACAACATAGGCCTGAAAGCAGTAACTCTAAACTCGATGGCCGCCTGACAACAACGGTTTGAAACCAGTAAATCAAAACTAGATGGCGAAGACAACATAGGCACAGAAAGCGATTAAATCAAAACTAGAAGGTGGCGACAACATGGGCACGGCGATAAATCTAAACTAGATGAAAGCGACAACGACATAGTCCTGGCGATGAAATCTAAATAGATGGCGACAACATAGGCTGGCTTGATAAATCTAAACTAAAAGTTGGCGACAACATAGGCACAAAGCGTTAAATCTAAACTAGATGGCGGCTTTGACAACATAGGCAGAAAGTTAAATCTAAACTAGATAATGACGACACCATAGGCACGGCGTAAATCTAAAGCAGATGGCGGCGACAAAATGGAAAGCACAGCTTGATAAATCAAAACTAGATGGCGGCGACAACATGGAACCTCAAGAAAATCTAACTAGATGACGGCCGACACCATAGGCTGAAAGCGGTCAAATCTAAACTAGATGGTGGCGTGACAACATAGGCTAAAAGCGATAAATCTAAACATATGGCAAGCGTGACAACATAGGCGAAAGTACTAAATCTAAACTAGATGGCTAGCCTCACCATAGCGTGAAGCGATAAATCTTAAGCCCAGATGGCGGCCTGACAACATAATCCTGGCTTGATAAATAAAAACTAGAAGGTGGCGACACAATAGGCACGAAAGTAGTAAATCTAAACTAGATGGGCGACACGACAACATAGGCTGGAAACGCGAACATCGAAACTAGATGGCGACTGTGCAACATCATAGGCTTTGAAAGCGATGAAATCAAAACTAGAAGGTGGCTTGACAACATAGGCACAAAGCAGTAATCTAAACTAGATTGCGACTTTGACAGCTTAAACTTGAAAAGCGATGAAATCTAAACTGAAGGTGGCACGACAACATATAGGCACAACGATAATCTAAACTAGATGGCGGCCTGACAACATAGGACTGAAAGCAGTAAATCTAAACTAGATGACGGCCTGACACCATAGGCCTAAAAGTAGTAAATCTAAACAAGATGGCGGCCAGACAACATCGACCTAAAAGCAGTAAATCGAAACTAGATGGCAGCCTCACAACATAGGCACGAAAGCGATGAAATCTAAACTAGATGGCGCTCGACAACTTAGAGCTCGAAAGCGATAAATCTAAACTAGATGGCGGCCTGACAACAACGGCCTCAAAGCAGTAAATCTAAACTAGATGACGGCCTGACACCATAGACCTGAAAGCAGTAAATCTAAACTAGATGGTGGCCTGACAACAGAGGCCTGAAAGTAGTAAATCTAAACTAGATGGCAGCCTGACACCATAGGCGTGAAAGCTGTAAATCTAAACTAGATGGCGGCCTTACAACATAGGCCAAAGAGTAGTAAATCTAAACTAGAAGGTGACGACAACATGACGATAAATCTAAACTAGATGACGGCAGGCGCACAAAAACAGCAAACTCGATGAAGAAAAGCCGAAACAAGATGACGCGACAACATCGACTTCTGAAAGTAGTAAATCGCGAACTAGATGGCGGCACGAGAACATAGGCACGAAAAGCGATAAATACGAACTAGATGGCGACGACAACAAGCCCTCAAAGCATTAAATCTAAACTAGATGACGACACGAAGCACCATAGGCACGAAAGCGATGGAAATCTAAACTAGATGGTGGCACGACAACATAGGCCCTAAAAGCGATAAATCTAAACTAGATGGCGGCGACAACATAGAGCTTTGAAAGTACTAAATCTAAACCTAGGTGGCCGCCTCACACCATAGCGTAAAACAGATAAATCTTAACTAGATGGCGACAACATAGTCCCTAAAAGCGATTAAATCAAAACTAGAAGGTGGCGACACAATAGGCTGAAACGATAAATCTAAACTAGATGGCGACAACTTATAAGCACGAAGCGATAAATCTAAACTAGATGGCGGCACAAAAACAACGGCCTCAAAGCGATAAATCTAACTAGATTCTGACGACACCATAGGCCTGAAAGCGTGCAAATCTAAACTAGATGGTGGCACGACATATGAGCTGAAATTACTAAATCTAAACTAGATGGCATCAACTACATTATCGTGAAAGCATTAAATCTTAACTAGATGGCGGCTGACAACATAATCACGAAAGCGGTAAATAAAAAACTAGAAGGTGGCACGACCTGATAGGCCTGAAAGTAGTAAATCTAAACTAGATGGCGGCGACAACATGGGCACCCGACGATCATCGAAACTAGATGGCGGCCTAACATCATAGGCACGACGCGATAAATCAAAACTGGGTGGCTTGACAACATAGGCACGAAAGCGGTAAATCTAAACTAGATGCGGCACGACAACATGAAAGCGGTAAATCTAAACTAGAAGGTGGCGACAACATAGGCCTGGCGATAAATCTAAACTAGATCGCGACACGACAACTGGGGCTGTGATATAGAAATCTAAACTAGATGACGGCACGACACCATAGGCCTAAAAGCGGTAAATCTAACAAGATGGCGGCGGACAACATCGACTAAAAACGATAAATCGGGAAACTAGATGGCAGCCTCACAACATAGGCAAACGATAAATCTAAACTAGATAGTGACCCAGGACAAGAATGGCACGAAAGCGATAATCTAAACTAGATGGCGGCCTGACAACAACGACCTCAAAGCAGTAAATCTAAACTAGATAATGACGACACCATAGACACCGGCGATAATCTAAACTAGATGGTGGCCCGACGAGCAAGACTGAAAGTAGTAAATCTAAACTAGATGGCCATGACACCATAGGCGTGGCGTAAATCTAAACTAGAGATGGCCCTTACAGACATGAGCCAGTAGTAAATCTAAACTGAAGGTGGCACGACAACGTCGCTGAAAGCGATAAATCTAAACTAGATGACGGCAAACTGAAAACTGAAAGAAAAATGAAAACAAGATGACCATACGACAACATCGACTGAAAGTAATAATCGAAACTAGATGGCAGACGACAACATAGGCACGAAAGTAGTAAATCTAAACTAGATAGGCACCTGAGAACATAGGCAAAGCGATAAATCTGAACTAGATGGCGGCGACAAATATGACCCCTCAAAGCGATGTCTAAACTAGATAGCGACGACACCATGAGCACTGGCGATAAATCTAAACTAGATGGTGGCACGACAACATGAGCTAAAGCGATAAATCTAAACTAGATGAAGCGACTTGACAACATGAGCACCGAAAGTACTAAATCTAAACTTCGATGGCACCTCACACCATAAGCGTGAAGCGATAAATCTTAACTAGATGGCGGCGACAACATAGTCCTTAAAGCGATAATCAAACTAGAAGGTGGCACGTACTAATGGCTGGCGATGAAATCTAAACTAGATGGCTTTGACAACATAGGCTTTGGCAATAGATAAATCTAAACTAGATGGTAGCTACGACAAACGTAGGCCTGAAAGCGATGAATCTAAACTAGATAAGCAGACGACAACATAGGCACAGCGGTAAATCTAAACTAGATGGCCGGCCGACAACATAGGCCTGAAAGGTAAATCAAAACTAGATGGAGGCCCTAACAACATAGGCACACAAACGGTAAATCTAAACTAGAAGGTGGCGACAACATGGAGAGCTGTGATCGATGTAAGTCTAAACTAGATGGCGACTGACAACAACAGGCATGAAACAAGTAAATCTAAACTAGATGAAACGACAACATATGCTGGCAGGTAAATCTAAACTAGATGGCGGCCCCTAACAACATGGGCACAAAGCGGTAAATCTAAACTAGATGGTGGCACGACAACATAGGCCTGAAAATAGTAAATCTAGCTGGATGGTGGCGACAAGATGGGCTGAGCGGTAAATGTAAACTAGATGAGGCGGCTTTGACAACATGGGCCTGAAAGTAGGAATGGAATGGAAACATGTTATGGCTTGACAACATAGGCAGTGGTAGGAATGAATGAAACACGCTGGCTTGACAACATAGGCGGTGAGCAGGAATGAATGATCTGATGGCGACAACATAAGCCATGAATGGGAAAGAGCGAAGCATGTTATAGCACCTGGCAACATAGGCTAGTGAGCGGGGAATGAATGAAACACCTTGCGCTTGATAGGTATTTCCTTGAAAAGACTTGGGCCACCATTTTGCCCCAATTTGGAAATTTCTTGATATGAGAGAGATGTCTTGATTTGAAAAAATTTTGGCTGACGTTTTGCCCAGTTTGGAAGGTTTCATGAACTTGACTTGAATTTTTACAGTTGGACAACTTTGCCCTATTGGACTTGATTGGGGTTGAGGAATTGAGGGATTACCTGACTTAGATTTTTTGGAGCAAATGTTTGCCCATTATCATAGCAAGTAATTGGAAATGAGAGACGACGACCTAAGCTAAATGTTTGAAAATAATTTGATTGATTTGATTGTGGGTAAACACCAAATTTTTGTTTAAGGAAAAAGATTTGGAAAAACCGACTCAAGATGAGATTGAAAGATTAGAATCAGTTCTGACAAAGGAAGGTGTTAACCCAAATGCATTCAGAACAGTATAACGCGTGTGTGTGATTATTTGAAAATAGTTTGATCCCTTAATTAATTTGAAAATAAATAGGTTGATGGAGGTTAACCTGGCGGGACTTGATCCTGCTCCTACGTATTCCCAGGTGCAATGGGAAATTCAAGGCTACGTGGTTAGGTTAAGAGACTTGATCTCTTAAAGAATGAAGAGTAATTTTAAAAAAATCTAAAGCAATGTTTCTTAAGAAAATGCAGGATTTGGAAGCAGATGTGCTGCATAATCCAAATCGTCATTAGCTAATATTTGAATTAACACGAATTAAAACACGTAACGATAGAAAGCTACTTGCCGTGTATTGAACGTTTACGCGTTCTAAAAAAAAGATGTTTGGGGAAAGGAAGAATTTTTAGAAAAAATCTGCTTGCATATAGCAAATCGTCGTAAGTCGTATTTAATGTAAAATGAATTAAAACACGAACTTGATGAAAGCTACTTGTAGTATTAGAACCCGTTAGCACAATCTAGGAAGATAAGAAAAAACATATGTTTGAAAAAGAAGAATTTTAGAAAAATACAGACGTGCTTGCATAATCCAAATCGCTGTAGCCGTATTTGAATTAACTGCAATTAAAACATGTTAAAGAGAGAACGCTACTTGCGGAAGTATTAGAATCCGTTTGCCATGATCTCGAGGAAGATAAGAAAAAGCAGATGTTGCAGAAAAGAATTTTTAAAAAAAACATACGTCTTGCATAATCCAAATCGTCAAAATCACGTATTGAATTAGCACGAATTAAAACAATAACGATAGAGAATGCTACTTTTGTCGTGTTAAAATCATTTAGCACACATTTTAGAAAATTAAAGCAGTATTTTGAAAATATGTTTTTTTGTTAGTGAAGATAATGTTTCAAAAACAATTGGATTAAAATTTAATAGTTAAGAACCAAAACTGGATTTAAGCCAAATTAAAGAAAATGAAAGAAAGAATGAGTTTTAAGTGAAAAGAGGGCTTATTTGGACCTATGTCAAAATTGAATTTGATTTCAAGAAAATGAAAAAAATTAGGCTTGACCCAAAGAATTGATTAAAGAAAGAATTGGGCTTGACCCAAATTAAGCAAAAAATCAACTGTAAAGAAATGATTTAGATTAAGAAAAAAGTGGGCTTGACCCAAATGAAGGAAAATTGGATCGAGATTAAAAGAATTGGGCTTAATTGGACTTGATTTAACATAAACTTGACTTGATTTGAAGTTAAAGAAAGGAATGCAACATGCTTCAGTAATCAAATGATAGAAATTTCGTATTTCAAATCCAAATTAGATAAATGATATCATTCTGGAAACTAGAGAGAAGACAAGAAAATGCAACAAAAATTATTAAATCTGAGATTATTTGATTGATTAAAAGCAAAAATGAAAAACAGAAATAAAAATCAACCTCAAGAACACCACCATTTTGGCGCCAAAATTTGAATTCAAATCTCAGAATTTTAGAAAATATTTTTGGTAGATCTGAAAAATCAAAACCAATAAATTGAAAGATATGGATCAGGAATCAAAAAATAAGTTTGACATCAATCAATCAGAAATGAGCAAGATATGCACAAATCAAACAAGCTAGTTAATTCGTGCAGGGATAGACATGCTAACTGGTAATCAAGTGATAAAAATTTCATTTCAGATCCAAATAGGACAAACAATATCATTCCAGAAACTAGAGAGAAATACAAAGAAAACACAACAAAAATCCTCAAAATCGGAGATCATTTTACCGATTAAAACAAAAACGAAAAACAGACACGAAAATGAACCTCAAAACACACAAGTTTTTGGCGCCAAAAAATTTGAATTCAAATCTCAGAATTTTTAGAAAATATTTTGGTAGATCTGAAAAATAAAACTCGATCATTTTGAAATGTATTGATCATAGAATCAAACAAAACAAGTTTGACATCAATCCAATAAGAAATGGCAAGATGAACAAAAATCAAACAAGTTAGGTCAATTCGCGCACCAGGATGAATGTACTTGGGTAATCAGGCGATTAAAATTTCATTTCAGATCCAAATTGGACATACAATATCATTCAGAAACTACAGAGAAAGACGAAGATAACGCAACAAAAATCATCAAAATCTTGAGATCATTTGACCCGATTCAAAATTAAAACGAAAAGCAGACAAGAAAATGAACTCCTGAAATCCGGAGAAGAAGCAAGAAACTTAGAGGATAAAATTCGGACTAACCTCCACATTGGAAGGTGATGAAGAGCTGATTCTATGGAGGCCAAGGGTTGAATTGAATGTCAGAGAGTCTCCTAGGTCCTCTCCTTCAAAGTTCTAAAATCCTCTTCTAAGACTCAGTTCTCCTCCTCCCAAAGATTTTCCAAAAATGAGAAAAAGCCCTTTCTTTTCTTGTTTGTAGGTATATATAGACACATCCCCTTCTTGGCAAAGGGATTTGAAGCTCTTTCAAGAGCCAAAAAGCTAGCTTTTCTCTCTTAGCGAGCCAAGTCCCTTGAGGGCCAAAAGCCACCCTTTCTAGGGCCAAAGCCAACCCCTTTGAGTTTCCAAATTTGTGTTTCCTGTTTTGATTTTTCCTTTTCTTTTTTTTCAATTTTCATTTTTTTACCTTTTTTGTTTTTTATTTTTATTTTTTTCTATTTATCATTTTACTTATTCTTCAATTTCCTTTTTTTTTATTATTATTTATTTATTTTTATTTATTTTTCTTTCGTTTTTACGTATTTTTTTGTTTTCTGTTTTTTTTATCTTTAGAAATTATTAATTAACCACTTTGGTTAATTTTAATGATTGGGAGCCTGGACATAATTGAATGTTTAGTTTGCCCCTCTTTACTCATTTTCTACCGAGATAATGTGAGAAATGATTCTACAATTATCGTAATAGGAAATGAGTAAAGATGTGAACACGTTATGTCACGAAAGCGGGACATGAAGAAGTGAAAGGGAGAAAGGCCTTCAACTTGAAATTGAACCTCATGGATGCACGGAGAAGGATGATTGAATGACCTTATAGGCTTCGTATCGATAGGGTTTAACTTTATGCAGGCTTAGCTGTATGGCCCGACTATATTAAGTGGGGGACGAATGGCTATTTATTAAATTTGGCGCGTGGAATTGATAGGATGACATTGGGACAAGCAAAATGAAATATATGAAAATGACGGTAAAGCAGGAAACGAAGAAGAAATGGCTGTTACAACGAAAGACTCGATGGAAATGAAAACGACATTTAAGGCAAGGAAAGCATGCAAGAACTAAAATGCCAAGTTATGTACAAGGTGGCACGGCAGTATAGTAGAGGTATCCTATCTAAGTTGGAGGCCTGACATCATAGGCCCAGCTGTGGAAAAACGAACTTGGTGAGCCCTGACATCGTAAGCCCAAAAGCAGAAAAGTAAACGTGTTGGGGCCTAAATAGGCCAGGATGCAGAAAGTAAATGCGCTTGGGCCTGAATAGGCCACTGTGCAGAAAAGTAAACGTGCTGGGGCCTGAATAGGCCAGGGTGCAGAAAAATAAACGTGCAGGGGCCTGAATAGGCCAGGATGCAGAAAATTAAACGTGTTGTAGCCTAAATAGGCCAGGATGCAGAAAGTAAATATGAGGGCATCCCGTTGTTGACGGGAAGGAATGTAGAAAGGGGGTCCCGCTGTTGCCGGGAAAAATGCAGGAAAATTAAACATGCTTGGTATCCCGCTGTTGCCGGGAAAATGCAAATGAGGTCCTGCTGTTGCCGGAAAAGACGCAAGAAATTAAACATGCTGATGTCCAAAGATGAAAAGACGCAAGAAATTAAATATGCTGGATGTCTGTTGTTATTGGAAAATAGACATGAGGAATCCCGCCATGCCAGGGAAAGATGCAAATGATGACATCCACTTGCAGGGAAAAATGAAACACTTGGCAGTGAAGAGAAAAATAGACATGCTTTGAAGTCACTGTTGACAGAGAATGCAAATAAAGTCCCATTTGCGGGAAGATGCAAATGATGACATCCCGCTGCTTTGTAGGAAGATTACAAAATGATGGTCCCTACATTTGCCGGGATAAATGGAAACATGCTTGACAGTAATGAAAAATAGACATGCTTGAAGTCTTTGTTGTGAGAATGTGTGAAGAGTCCTCATTGCTATTGGAAGATGAATGATGACATCCTGCTGCTGCTTATAAATGCAAAACTTTTTGCTTGATGGTGTAGAAAAATAGACATGCTTGAAGTCTGTTGTTGATGGGAGAATAAAAATGAAGTCCCGGCGTTTCGCGGAAGATGCAAATGATGACATCCCATTGCTGTTGCCGGGATAAATGCAAACACAACTTTTGAAGTAATGAAAAATACACATGCTTGAAGTCCTGTTGCTGATCAGGAGAATGCAAATGAAGTCACGCCATCGTAGGAAGATGCAAATGATGACATCCTACTGTTGCCAGGATAAATGCAAACCTGCTTGACAGTGACAAAAAATAGACATGCTTGAAGTCCCGTTGTTGACGGAGAATGCAAATGAAGTCCCACTATTGCTGGAACATGCAAATGATGACATCCTGTTGTTGCCGGATAAATGCAAACCGCTTGACAGGTGACAGAAAAATAGACATGCTTGAAGTCCTGTTGTTGACAGGAGAATGCAAATGAAGTCCCGTTATTGCCGGGAAGATGCAAATGATGACATCCTATTGTTGCCAGGATAAATGCAAACCTGCTTGATGTGACAGAAAAATAGACATGCTTGAAGTCCTGCTGTTGACTGGAGAATGTGAATAAGAAGTCCGTATGCATGGTTGCTCCTAAACATTTCAAAGATGCAAATGACATCTCTTTGTTAGCGGGATAAATGCTATGCTTGAGTGAGAAAAATGATAGCAGTGTAATGGAGAATGCAAATGGGAATCCATATGGATCTGAATGATGACATCTCTTTGCTTGACAAACTGTTTGACAGTGTGGAAATAGACATGCTTTGAAGTCCATTGTTCTGGAAAATGAGTCCCAATGCAAATGAAGTCATCTTGTTGTGGTGGCCACAGGCTTGCTTGGTGAGGAAGATGCAAATGATGACATCTCAGTGAAGTCCCAAAGGTAAATGATGACATCTGTTGTTGCAGGGATAATGCAGCAGCAATGACAAAAAATAGACATGCTTGAAGTCCTGTTTGTGAGAATGCAAATGAAGTCAGTATTGTCGGGAAGATGCAATGATGACATCCCGCTGTTGCTAGGATAAATGTAAACTCATGATGGTAATGAGGAAAAATAGACATGCTTGAAGTTCTTTATTTGACAAGAGAATGCAAATGAAGTCCAGCTGTTGCGGAAGATGCAAATGATGACATCCTGCCGTTTGCCGGGATAAATGCAAACCGCTAGACGAGTGACAAAAAAATAGACATGCTTGAAGTCCCGTTGTTGATAGAGAATGCAAATGAAGTCCCACTTGTTGTCGGGAAGATGCAAATGATGACATCCTACATTGTGCCAGGGATAAATGCAAACTGCCGACAGTGACGAGAAAAAATAGTACATGCTTGAAGTCCGTTGTTGACAAGAGAATGCAAATGAAGTCCTGTTGTTGCCGGAAGATGCAAATGATGACATCCTGTCGTTGCCAGGATAAATGCAAACCTGCTTGAGCAGTGTGAGAAAAATAGACATGCTTGAAGTCCTGTTGTTGACAAGAGAATGCAAATAAAGTCCCACGTTGTCGGGAAGATGCAAATGATGACATCCTGTTGCTGCCAGGATAAATGCAAACACGCTTGTGACGTGACAAAAAATAGACATGCTTGAAGTCCTGTTGTTGATGGGGAGAATGCAAATGAAGTCTCGCTTTTGCCGGGAAGAT